>BGZK01000732.1:0-300583 GCA_005406025.1 Eumeta japonica
CGATCGGATTTTTAAAATTATATCTTTCTACTAAAAAATAAGTCCAGTTTTCCTCCCTGACGCTGCTCCAGAACGCACGAACCGATTTCCACGGTTTTGCATTCGTTGGAAAGTCTCCGGCTCCGTGAGGTTTATAGCAAAGAAAATTCAGGAAAAATTCAACAGAAAAGTGGAAATCGTTTTCACATACAGCGCCATCTCTGATACATGTACTACAAACTAATATCAATACTTCAAGTAGATGGCGCCGGTGCGTGATAAAGTGTTTGACAGCTCACTCATTTATCTGCTCATTTAATTTCATTCAAGCTGAGTGTAAATTATGTGGATCGTGCATTTGAGGTTAAATTCAACACTCATCCATAGTCCAAAATGCCTAGGGACGACGTGCGAGCATCGGCCGCCGCACAAGACATGCAAGCCAGCAGTGTATTCAAGGAACTTAAGCGAAGAAAGACAAAATATAATAAGAAAATGACCGATTGAGACATCGCGTGACACACACGAAGATCATTGGCATCATACAATCGCTTGGCATTCCAATATGATCCCTGCGAACTACAGTGATGATGAATTTAGATATTGGACGAATGACGACTATATGCCGATATTGCAATGCGTTAAAGTTCAAAGAGACGGCTGGATTGTGCTGCGCAAGTGGAAAAGTCAAACTGGATCCATTACTTACACCACCACAGCCACTGAAAACATTGTTCGATGGAAGTGATCCCGATTCCAGCCATTTTCTTCAACACATCCTTGAATACAATAACTGCTTTCGCATGACTTCCTGGAGCTAATATCATTCGAAAGGCGGCTTCATGCCGACTTGCAAGGTAAAAGATACAACACACATAACCAATCACCACACCAACACAATGAATTGCAACACATAACAACTGCATATACACCACACACTACACCATCACACGATCAGAAGTTACAACGTATTCTTCCAAATTTTAATGATTATTTGCAATTACAGATACAAGGACAAATATATCATTTGCATGGTTCAATGGAACCAACACAGATGAACCGCATCAATTCTGCAAATATATTTCATTTCGTCGATGGTGGATCAGCTGAATGTGCGGTGCAATATACAGGGAGCACAACAGTTAAAAGACGAATTATTGAACAGTTGCAAGCATTTTTCACGCTAATAATGCTGTGGTTAATATTTCAAAACAGCATTGGAACGAATGCCATCGGATACACAATTTTGTAAAGAGCGGATTGTACCCCAACAGGTGAACATGTGCGAATTCAATGCACCCACCGTTAATGATGTTGCTGCAATTATTTTGGCGATCCAACTAAATCACGAGACATTGTCGTTCAGCGAAACAATATCATGCATCGTGTACGAGAGACACATCGTTGTACGATGCGTTACAATATCCAATCATTTATTGGCAGGGCAGACGGATACGACATCACGTTGAAGATGGTCGATCCAATTACAGGTACAATATTCACACACTATTTCAATTATTACTATTTTGAACAATTCATTTAATTTTGTATTTTCAGGGTATCAACGAATAAATCTAAGCGCAAATTACTATGCGTATCGTATGATGATTCGTACACATGAGGAGAATGTCATTCTGAAGTGCCGTCGGCTATTCCAGCAATTCGCTGTCGACATGTATGTCAAAGTCGAGACCGAACGTTTAGCGTTCATCCGATTCAATCAGGCAAGCTACGATCTGGGACTATATACACTTGCGTGATGCTATTCATTCAGATGGTGATGTTCAGAATATTGGACGACTGACGATTCTCCCATCAACTTATATCGGAAGCCCGCCACATGCACGAATACGCTCAAGACGCTATGACGTGCGAAATTATGGAACTCGGATTTATTTATTACGGTCACATGCAATCCAAAGTGGACGGAAATTGAACGCGAGTTGGAACCGGGTCAAAAACCGCAAGATCGCCATGACATAATCGCCAAGTATTTCAGCAAAACTCAAGGTTATGATGGATGTGCTTACTAAGTATCGTTTTTGGTGACACACGTTGTTATATGTACTCGGTGGAATGGCAGAAGCGTGGACTACCGCATGCTCATATCCTAATTGCTGAACAAATTACATTCAAAATGAAGTGGATGACATCATATCAGCTGAAATTCTGATCCAGTCACTGATCCCCGTCTACGACATTGTGACGACACAGATGGTGCATGGACCGTGCGGTGCATTAAATCCATTATCGCCTTGCATGGCTGATGGAAAGTGCACAAACGATATCCGCGACCGTTAGTTGCTGAAACAGTCACAGGGAACGATGGATATCCAGTTTATCGTCGGCGTTCAAAGAAGATAACGGTCGAACTATCAAAGTTAAAGTTCAAAATCAAAGAGATTGAGATCGGAAATGAATTCATTGTACCATATGCCCGCTGCTATCACGATTTTCGAAACACATGCAAACGTTGAGAGTTGTCATTCGGCCAAATCAATCAAATATTTGTGCAAGTACGTCACAAAGGCAGCGACATGGCTGTGTTTTGTATTGCGTCGGAAAATGCGAATGACGAAATCAGCAACTTCAAATGGGCAGATACGTCAGTACTAATGAAGCACTGTGGCGATTATTGTCATTTCAAATTCATGAAAGATATCCCACAGTTGTACATTTAGCAGTGCATTTGGAAAATGGCCAAAGTTTACTTCACTGAGGCTAATGCGGCACAACGAGCTGAGAGACCACCATCGACAACATTGACTAGCTTCTTTGCAATGTGAAGCAGATCCATTCGCAGCGACGCTGATGTACGTTGAAATGCCCAAGTATTACACTTGGAATCAATCAACAAAGAAATTCCAACGTCGCAAACAAGGAACCCCAGTTCCAGACTGGCCACAGGTGTTTTCAACTGATGCACTAGGTCGTATGTACACTGTTCATCCTAGAAACGATGAATGTTTATTTTGACTGCTGTTAGTAAATGTACGTGGACCAAAATCATTTGCGCATTTGAAAACTGTGAATGGTCACAAATGCCAAACATATCGAAAGCATGTCAACTATTGGGTTTGCTGGAGAACGATTCTCATTGGGATTTAACACTTGCAGATTCAGTTGTTTCATCAAATGCGTACCAAATACGAACGCTGTTCGCAATTATCATCACCATGTTTTCCTTCACAACCAATTCAGTTATGGAACAAATACAAAGACGCCATATGTGAAGATATCTTGCATCGCTTGCGCATTCAAACGAATAATCCTGACATCCAAATAACCGATGAAATCTACAATGAAGGATTGATTCTGATTGAGGATCAATGCGACTATTGCAAACAAGCTACTGATTGAAGTAGGAATGATTGCGCCAAATCGATCGATGCGATTCATTCAACCAAGAATTAAATCGAGAGCTGCAATACAATGTTGATACATTGCAGAATTCGTTAGAATAATGTTCCGTTGCTGAATGAACAGCAAAAACAAGTATACGAAACATTAATGCAAGCGGTGGACAATAACTGGTGGTCTATTCTTCCTGGATGCACCTGGAGGAACAGGAAAACATTCATTTCATTGATTTTGGCCACTATTCGATCAAGATGTGACATAGCTTTGGCGTTAGCATCATCTGGAATTGCGGCGACTTCTAGATGGCGGTCGTACACATTCTGCGCTTAAGTTGCCACTCAATTTAAACACAATTGATACTCCATATGCAATATTTCTGATCGTGCAAAATTGTGATGCAATGCAAGCTCATTGTTTGGGATGAGTGCATAATGGCATAAAGAAATCACGAAACACCTTCACACTGAAGGATCTTCGGCGAAATAACAACATCTTTGGCGGCTTGATGATATTTTGGCAGGCGATTTCAGGCGACGTTGCTGTAGTTCCCGTGGAACGCCTGCAGATGAATTGAATGCTTGCCTGAAGGCATCACATGGAATAACGTAAAAAATTATCGCTAACCACTAATATGAGAGTTCAACTTCAAAATGATCAAAGTGCTGCACAATTTTCCAAACAATTATTAGATGTTGGAAATGGAAAAGTTCCAGTTGATGCGACATCTGGATTAATTACTCTACCAACGACTTTTGCCGATTTGTAGACCTCAATTAGTTCTTATTGAAAATTTTTCCCAAACATTAGTGAAATTATAAGAATTATGCTTGGTTAAGTCAACGAGCAATTTCCGCAAAGAATAATGATGTCCACGCACTGAATTTCACCATTCAATCAAAATTGCTGGCGATTTGGTGACATACAAATCCGTTGATTCAATAACAAATCCCGATGATGTAGTAAATTATCCAACGTTTTGAACTCTGGAGATACCAGGATTTCCACCACATAACTTGCAACTCAAAGTTGGTACAGTTATTATGATACCGTAATTTGAATCCACCGACTTTGCAACGGTACTCGACTTTCGGTAAAGAGACTTATGCCGAATTTGATTGAGAACCATTATTAACGGAAAGTACGCAGGTGAAAATGTATGTATTCCTCGAATACCAATGATTCCGACTGATCTTCCGTTTGACTTCAAACGATTGCAATTAGTTCGCCTTGCGTTCGCAATGACAATTAATAATCGCAAGCCAATCGCTTAGTGTTTGCGGGATAAATTTAGAAAATCATTGTTTTTCACATGGGCAGTTATACGTTGCGTGTTCACGAGTTGGGATCCGCTTTGTTTGTGTTAACGTCAGAATAAAACAAAAATGTGGTTTTACCAAAAGCACTACAATGAAACGGATAATTTGCGGACACGTATAACGCTTCGATTCAGTATTTACTTTGGATTTGTAGCGACATCAGGTAACTTTCATTTACTTGGGAAGTTCAACTAAATAACACTTCATTTTAGTAATTGAAATGAATTTATTACTGTGTGAAATGAAATAAATATTTTCCTTTTCAAATATATATAACAAAAAAATTTTTCTTTATCTTTTAATCACCAAACGAAATGTTATAAAACGATCTGGTGAAACGGGTTCGCCGGGTCTGCTAGATTATTCATATTTGTAAGTGCTCTCTTTTATTGTTAGGTTTGAAATTATAAATAATCATTATTTACACGCCACTGGTTATATGCCTTATATACCTGTTTATACCTTAAGACAAGGACATGTTTGTTTTCGGAAGGTGACATCAGAAGTCCACATCGTCTGTTTACTGTTTCCAGTATTCTGTGAGGACGTTCAGTTGTCTTGTCCTATTTCGACCATATTTGCATTGGCGTTTTAATACCAAGATCTGCCGATTGCGTCTTCACTATCGTCTGTGTGGTATAACACAAATGACGGTGTGGAGCGTTATCACCCAACAACGTGTAATACACTATCGCGTATTTTATATTTCGTCATGATCAGCACGATGACAGTTCGTCGGACGTCAGGCCTGTGCCTCGTGGATAGTCAGGATACATGTCCCTTTCCTTTTCTGAATCCTGGGTGATAGGGATTCTTTCTCCTACTACTATTGTATATGTTAGGTAGAGTGTGTTTGGGAATCTTTCGGGATGTTCGCGTCACTTTATCTCTCCGTCACAACGATCGGCCCCAGTCAGGATGAGTATATGCCACTATATGCCTTATTAAGGGCATATGCTACATCCATCAATTTCAGTAGGTACAGTCCCTTCGTGACCGTTGCCACCAGGTTTAGTCGAATGTACTACATTTCGAAAGTTCAACCTATTGAAGGGAGTTGGTTGCATCACTATCAAGGACCCTCTTTGTAAACAAGCTGTGTCGCCATAACAATGGCTCCCAAAATGGCTCATGAGGGCCTCATATACAATAAGTCGATCGCAGCTCTTCGGTCCCTGAAACCCATTTACCAAGACCGACATCTCATCGTTCACTACATACTCCCAGTCGGAGCAAGCCCTTTGAGGTTTCTTGCCTTGCTACTCGTGTACTGGTGATCATAACGTTCCTCCCTAATTCAAAATTGGTTCATGACTCTGCTTTTTACCGCGGCCTGGGATTCGTTGACCCACATGTTATATTTAGACATCAGTTTTCCCAGGCGTCGCCGGAAGCTTTAGGTTTGTGACGGTTTTAGCATCTCCAGATTTAGCCTCGGCGTAACCCTCGTTAGGGGCAGTGACCACTATCGGGTCATACTATGTTTTTGGTCTTTCTGTACGGTTTCGTCGGTTCTTTTCAAACCCACCAAACCATTAATCGCACTGTAGGCCGCATATGTATAATACTCATTTTTTCTTCTTGAGTTACTTGAGAGTCATTGTCATTTGTTGCGGTCTCCGCGTTCTCAAGCACAGTCGTTGACTGTACCTCAGATTTATCTCGGCACAACCTAAGTATTCCCTCACATGTGGCTTTGTGGACTTTCAGGTTGCTGAGGTAAAGCGCTATGGACTCTGAGAATGCGTTTGAGTAGTGGTCTCGTAGTCGCCTTAGGAACAGAGGTAATTAGATCGACCTCTCCCTTTTTGGGCTCTTGTTGGCGCGGTTTTTAGGGTCTATGGCACTGTTGGCTTTTTCCTCTTCACGGGATGTACTTGCCTCCTGCATATTTTGCCCGGGCAAGCTTTTTGCAGGTATTATTAATGTGCTCAGGAATGCACGGATGCGTTTATTAGACTCAGGAGTTTGTTTTGTGAGCTCTTTGCTTGCTGTCCTCAACTCCGCTTTCTTGTCTTTAGCGTGCGTTGCTGGATACGTTCGGAACAGCAAACCCTCGCGCATGGGATGCCTCGGTGTCGACTTATTGACAGTGTTTGTTGGGTGGTTCAAGTGGTTTAGGTTTTCACCTCTATCCTCATACACCACGACCTCGTGAACCTCAGATGCTTTGATGCATCCCAGTCGGTCCGGCTTCTCCGGTCTCGAAGACATTTATGTCGCATCCATACTTATAGTGCGGTGTAATCACCTACAAATCCAGGTCCCTAAGATAACAGCAACAGTATGCCAAGATAAGAGTGTTTTTATTCTACCAGGAGAATACCAGGATCGTTTTATTTTTTGTTCACTACCTTTGCATTGCAATATTCAACACATGTGTAAGTTAGCTTCTATATTTACTAGAACTAGCTTTTGTCTCTGCCGGTTCCTTTGCGTAGATAATTTTTGGTAGCATTGCGTAAAATCCGTTATTAGTGAGCGTATACGTACGGAAAAAGTAACTATGCCAATTCCAAGTCAATCGGATCTACAGTTTTGGAAATATTGATGAGTCGGTGAAGTCAGTGGTATTTTTCTTACGAAAAATTTCACTAAAACAATGAAAATAGTCTTATCTAAATATATTTCGTACAAAGTTACAACATTTATTGTAACGGCGATTTCGGCTATCGCCGCGTAAGCCCGCACCCCGGATTGCCTCTCTTCACGATGCGCACGCTTCTTTCTATGGTCGGCGGATTTCTTGCAGTGTGGCGGCGTGGTCAATAATGGACAGCGTTTTCTTTCTTTCAGACTTTATTAAGCCGAGCTTTACAAGATGACGGTTGGCTAGCAACTGTGTCGGATGCACCACTCCCACTGCATTTTATAGGTGGTGCATCCGTTGCACATGTGAGTTGCATACATTTTAATTGGGGAGGCGTGGCCATGCACTTAATTTACATATGCATTGTCAGAAATGCATTGGCGCCACTAGCGCCAGAGACACCGATTAGCGGCCGTGCCGTAACGACGGCCGCTTTTTAAGGCCTATCATTGGTCCTCCCCACCAAAGCACGATTTCGTATGCAACTCACACGCACATTACATTTCAAATGTTTTAATTATCAATACAAAATTCTAATAAAAACAAACAAATATTTTCCTTAAAAACTAGTCCCTACCGGGTAATTAAAAACTATAAACAAAAACTCTTTAATAATATACATAGAACACAAATATAAAACACTTTTAAGCCCGTATAAGACACAATACAATTTTAAATTTACATTAATTGCGCGGCTGTCCGTAACATTCTCCCCCTCGGTGCGCAGCACTACACTTCAGGACACGGAACAGCCGTCGCCTCAGCTGACACCAGCACGACGATCTTCGAAGTGGGACGCCGCAGAACGCCACCAGTCGTCTCGACGTCCACCACACGAACCTGGTTGTCAGGACCCGGGTAGGTCTTCTTAATTCTGCCTCGAGGCCACGAGTATCGAGGTGATGATGAGTCGACGATCAGCACGATGTCGCCCTCGGCCGGCGCGCGGCATATAGGGTCGCCGCGCGCCCGGCGGGGCACCAGTCGGTAAGTATTCTCTCAACCACCTCTGCCAGAAGTGATCGGCGAGGCGCTGACACGTGCGCCAGTTTGCAGGCCCGAGGAGCACGTTGTCGTCAAAGTGGCCCGCTGCGGCAGCGCCGCAGGAGCGCCCGATCAGGAAGTGGTTAGGTGTGAGGCCCTCGGCCTCGGCAGGTTCGATGTCCACCTCCGTCAACGGTCTGGAGTTGACGATGTGCTCGGCTTCCAGCAGTAGGGTGTGGAGAACTTCTTCGCGAGGGCTCCTCTCTCTCAATGTAGCGGCCAACGCGGTTTTGACAGATCGCACCAAACGCTCCCAGGCGCCACCCATGTTCGGAGCGCCGGGAGGTATGAACTTCCCAAGTTATGGTGCGGACGTCGGCTTCTTTCTTCATCTTCTCGTGTACCTCTTGTATGTTCATCAGTTCTTTATTTGCGCCGACGAAATTCGTGCCGTTGTCCGAATACATCACTCTCGGAGTTCCTCTTCGAGCGATGAATCGACGCAAAGCCAATATCATGGAGTCTGATGACAAAGACTCCGCCAGTTCAATGTGTACGGCGCGTGTTGTCAGGCATGTGAATAGCGCCCCGTATCTCTTTTCGTGTCTGCGGCCTATCGTCACACTCATAGGCCCGAAATAATCGACCCCCGTACACGTGAAGGGGGGGGTTGGTGATGACGTAGGCGTTCGGGAGGCAGGTCACCCTCCGCAGACGGCATTTTCGGCAGACTTCTGTTAATTCTGCACCATTGACATTCGTGGGCGATTTTTCGTAGTTTCGATCGCAACGACGTGATATAATATTTCTGCCTAATTTCGTTCATCACGGTGTTGTGGTTTCCGTGATTGAACCTTTCATGGTAGTGTTTCATGATCAATTTTGCGATCGAACTATCGCCACTGAGCACAGCGGGGCGATTTAAGGTAAACGACACATCTTTAGCGGCCTTTATTCTTCCTTTCAGACGAAGAACGCTGTTTTCATCAATTTCCATAGCAAACTTTCGTAGACGGCTTCTTCGTGTGACCGCTTTGCCTTCTCGTAAGTGTGTCGTTTCTTTTCAAAACATTTTGCGCCTCGAGCAAAGTAACGTTTCGGCCCTTCGAATGTAATCACAATTCAAACTCAAAGGGTGCCGATCGTTCTCTTCAAGTCTTCTATTGTCTTTCTGGGCTGGTGTATGCGCCTTCTTGCTTATGTGCTTCCACGTTGGGTCTGAACTCGTTTTAGTTGCCGTCCTCTTATGTTTCAATGCATTAACTTTTCGTTTGACCCGAAACAAATCAATAGCTTGCAATACTCTGGCCGTACTGCGGGTAATCGGGTCCAACTCGAGAATCGGCTCACGTTTGGTACGACTTGCGAGTCTTCTTTATTGACCAGTGTCAACGTCGTACATGATCTCTCCTCCCCGTCGGTCGTTCGCTTTCAACAGTTTCCTGCGGCCATTCGTCTTCGCTTTTGCGCAGAAATCGGGTCCGTGGAACCATCGGTGCGTTTCATCAAAGTGGGTAGGCGGGTCTCGTGTCGCGTCATCAGCGACGTTCAATTTCGTAGGCACCCACCTCCAACATTTCACCGTCGTGTGTTCCTCCAATTCGGCCAGACGATGAGCGACAAACGGTTTGAACGACCGTGGGTCGGAGCGGATCAAGATAGAACTGTGCGAGAATCAGTCCAAAATATTTTGCGGGTCACATTCAATTCGATTTCAGTTAGTATCGACGAAGCCAATCGAGCGCCTAACAGCGCCGCTTGCAATTCGAGCCGAGGGATCGATATGACTTTCAAGGGAGCGACGCGAGCTTTCCTGCTATTAGCGAAACTGCGCTTTCGTGTTCGCTCAATTTTATACGCCAATACGGCCGCAGCGTACGACTTTTCGCTCGCGTCGACGAACACATGTAGCTCCCCTCGGTGTGGCCGGGCGATATGCATCGAGGTATTCTGATCGATGCCAGCTTCTTTATGTCGTTCACCCATTTTAGCCACTTCTTATGTGCATCGGCTTCTATTGTTTCGTCCCAGTCGATCCCTGATCTCCATATGTCCTGGAGCATGCATTTGCCCGTGATGAGGACGGGCGAGGCTAGACCGAGCGGGTCGAACACGGACATGACTGCACTCGTGACTTGTCGTTTTGTTGGTGGAAGCGATGTTTCCAACACCAGTAGGCGTGTTCCGCAGGCCGAGATTGAAACCCAGGGCGTCATTATTGATGTCCCACTGTAGGCAGGGTTTTTCAATTCGTGTGTGCGCCCAGGTGTGTCGTCATTTCGCGTGTCGGGCATTTCATTCAAGACTTCAATTTCGTTACTCGCCCAACCGCGTAACTCGAAGGCTGCCTTTCGATGAATCTCATAAACTTGTTTCGAAACACGCTTGGCTTCCTCTATACTGTTAAACTTTTCGAAGTCATCAACATAGTGATCTAATCGTATCGCTTTGCACGCCTCCGGGTACTCAAGTTCAAATTCTGAGGCGTTGCGATTTTTGATGTAGATCGCAGTACAGAACGATGAGGCGGCGCCGAAAATCAGTGACGTCATTCGGTACTCTTGTGGATTTTCGTTCATGTTATTTCGCCACAGGAATCGTAGCTGTCTCGATCTTCTTTTCTGATTTTGACCCGGGAACATTTCCTGATGTCGGCCGACACCGCTACGCGGCCCTGTCTGAATCGGACGAGTACACCAATAGTGATCTTATTAAATCGGGGCCCGTGAGCAATGCATCGTTCAGACATTTGCCATTCGTACGGGCGGCCGCATCAAAGACAAGGCGGACTTTCTTCTTCTGCGGATGCGTGACGGCGAAATGAGGCAGGTACCACAAGCGTTCGGATGTAGATTGATTCGGCGCTGGCTCTGCGTACCCATTTTTAACAGATTATTGATCTGTTCACAATATTCACGTTTCAAATTATCATTCTTTGACAATTTCTTTTCTGCTGCGCAGACGTCGCATCGCTGTGTCATTTTCAGGCATCGTTTCGTTGTCCGACTTCCACAATAGGCATGTTTCGAACTGACCGCTCGGTAATCTTACACTATTGCTATCTAGCAACACGAGCGCCCTCTTCTGGATCGTGGCTCGGTTTACGCGGAGCCACGCCGAATTCAATTTCGAAATGCCGTTTCACAATGTCATTCAGTTCAATGTCGGAAGCGTCGGACGGTCGCAAGTGATGTACGGTATTTATCGGTCGTGATAAACTGGAGCAGCATCCGTAACACCCAGCCCAGTTGAGTCAGGAGGCGGCAGGCTGGTTTGCGCGACCACTCTTAATTTGTCGCCACAATCAGGCCCCAATTATCCTGACCGATCAAGATGCACGGTGCGGCAGCGTCATAGATCAAATTTTCAGCGATATCTGTCAAGGCGAGCAGGCTGCTGCGACGGTGGCGCGCTCTACGCGTTGCGGGCTAGCTTCAGGTTTCTGATGGTCTGAGCTGTCATGAGTTTCAAGTTTCGAGAAAACAAGCCTTTTGATTTCGAGATGACCCGCGATTTTTCATCGGTTATCTCATTGCCACCGACACTCGAGACGCGTAACGTTTCGCGGCGTCCTTTCGCTCCGATTCGATTCGCCACCTGCTCATCGATTAAGGTGACCGTGGAGCCTTCGTCAAGGAGTGCGTGGACCTTCATCGATCCTTCGGGGCCATACAGCTCGACCGGAACAATTTTCAAGTATGCGCGCATTGTATTAACATTGTTTACAGATATCGCGTGTGCTCGGTGACGACGGCTGTCGTCGGGCGCTCCCCTCTGACCCTCTCTCGTGGTCCGCTCTTGGTGGAGTAGCCTATGATGTCCGCCGACATATCTTACAGGGCTTTCCTCTGCACGTGGCTTGCATGTGACGGCCCTCAGGCATCGGAAACACATGCGAAGCCTTTCGCGGCGTCCCATTTTCGCTCATATTCAACTTCACAAATTCGCCGCAGTCGGGTAAGCCGTGTTCGTTGTTACAGGACATATCATTTTCACATTTATTGTTGACCGATTTGATGGCTGGAAGGCGGTGTGCGAATTCGAGTTGTTGTCATCGTACTTCATAGTGTTGATCGTGTTTGTTCTTCGCGGGCGTCGTTCCGGTGTAGGCCTCGAATTTCTACTGCGCTCTCTATCGGCATGGAGGCGCTGCTGGTCGGCTATCTTATTCAAAAGTCGACAACATCACAAGTTCGGGCTCGTCGCTGTTCTGAGAGTCCTTGTATTCGCACCATTTGAATTTCAAGATGTCATTGAATTTGTCAACTATCTCATCGGTCATTTCGGGGCGGACAGGTAGCTCAATTTATTCAACGTGCGTATGGCCGCAACACAATTATTCACTTTATTGGCGAACGAGCTGATGTTGCCCATTCCACCGTTCATCGGCGTCATACGTCTCAATTTATTTAGCTCCTGTTTGATTATGGCGTCAGGTCGCCCGAACCTGCGCTCGAGCACTCGCATAATTTGTAGCGGATCCGTTTCAGTATAGATCAAGGCTTCAAAGTTTCACGCGCTTCGCCACTGAGCGCTTTGCGGATCCGTGCTACGTTTTGAACATTGCTGAATAGTCCCGACGTGTTGATTGTATACCGATCGAAATGCGATCCATTCCTAACATTTTCCACAGAAACTCGGCAGATCTGCCAGAGTTTTAGACGGCTCGTTCACAATTTTCGATGTTTCTTTGCTAGCAGTCTTGATCGCGAGTACGATCGCATCGGCCAATGTGGATTCGCTCATATTCGAGTCGGTATTACGAGGGGATGCACTATTAATTTCGCTGCATGCCGTCGGTGGCGGTGGTGGCGCTGTCGTCGGACTCGATTCGGGCACGGGCTCAATGTCGCCCAACGTAACGGTCCGTTTATCCGTTTTGGATGGGTTATGTACAATCAATCAATCGCCAAGATCTTCGAATCCCCGCTTCCAGGCGTAGCAACAACATTTTTGACCGCGGCTCGTGCAGCTATCCTTTCACTTTCCAATTGCTCAAATTCTAATTGAGCCAATAACGCGGCGTGCTTCTTCTGTCGCGCCGTGTTCACATTTCTGTTCGAATCGTCAATGTTCAACTGATGTGCAGGACTTCGGTTTCGCATATTTGCCGCTAGAGGGCCAAGTGTTGCATCGGATGCGCCGGCTTCGGAGCGTCGACTCGGTCGGATCTCGTATCCGCATGCAAGTCACAAACTCGTCGATCCTCTCCTGCCCAGAACTTCCGCTCAAGTTTTCGTACCGTGGTCCATTGTGCGTCGACGACGATGCCCGTTTCTGACGACCGGCTTGTCGGCGCACTCATTGACGTTTCGTTCTCTTGCTCGGCTGTGTTCATTTTGCGCGCTCTTGTAACACGCTTGCTGTCCATCTTCAAGTTCAATTCTTCAATCTTCAATCCCTAACGGTCCCTAACAGCTCGTACGAGGTCCTCGAGACGAGGATATGCTCAATACGAGGATGGAAAACGGGAAGGGTAGGTGTGGCCCGCTCGACAGTGGACATGCACAGAGTCAGGGTGCGCAATGAGCTTCGGTGGGAGCGACCGTCGCCAGGCGTGCCTACAGTCCGGCCCCTATCTGTGCATGCGTATCGACGCGACAAGGCTATTCGGCGCCGAGATCGTACTCGGCAACCGGTGACCACGCCTCAACTAGTCACACCGCTCGAGCGTTAAACAGTGAGATGTCGTTAACACCGCTGGTGACCCTCTCACTGTCGGCGACGGATATCGAAGCACACGACACTCGTAAAATTTCTTCAGGATAATCCGGCGAACGAAGGACCAGCTGTAACGGCGATTTCGGCTATCGCCGCGTAAGCCCACCCGGATTGCCTCTCTTCACGATGCTTCTTTCTATATGGTCGGCGGATTTCTTGCAGTGTGGCGGCGTGGTCAATAATGGACAGCGTTTTCTTTCTTTCAGACTTTATTAAGCCGAGCACAAGATGACGGTTGGCTAGAACTGTGTCGGATGCACCACTCCCGCATTTTATGGGTGGTGCATCCGTTGCACATGTGAGTTGCATACATTTTAATTGGGAGGCGTGGCCATGCACTTAATTACATATGCATTGTCAGAAATGCATTGGCGCCACTAGCGCCGAGACACCGATTAGCGGCCGTGCCGTAACGACCGCTTTTAAGGCCTATCATTGGTCCTCCCACCAAAGCACGATTTCGTATGCAACTCACACGCACATTACATTTCAAATGTTCAATTATCAATACAAAATTCTAAAAAACAAACAAATATTTTCCTTAAAACTAGTCCCTACCGGGTAATTAAAAACTATAAAGAAAAACTCTTTAATAATATACATAGAACACACACAAATATAAAACACTTTTAAGCCCGTATAAGACACAATACAATTTTAAATTTACATTAATTGCGCGGCTGTCCGTAACATTCTCCCCCTCGGTGCGCAGCACCACTTCAGGACACAGGAATGATCGCCAGCTGACACCAGCACGACGATCTTCGAAGTGGGACGCCGCAGAACGCCACCAGTCGTCTCGACGTCCACCACGAACCTGGTTGTCAGGACCGGGTAGGTCTTCTTAATTCTGCCTCGGGCCACGAGTATCAGGTGATGATGAGTCGACGATCAGCACGATGTCGCCCTCGGCGGCGCGCGCGGCATATAGGGTCGCCGCGCGCGCCCGGCGAGCACCAGAGTCGATGAAATCTCTCAACCACCTCTGCCAGAAGTGATCGGCGAGGCGAGTTTGGGGGCGTGAATCAGGATGCGTTGGCAGGCCATAAAGCTTTAGATATCTCCATTGACGGGACGATGGCAACGTTAAGACGGAGAACTGCTGCGAAGAACTCCTCTCTCTCAATGTAGCGGCCAACGCGGTTTTGCAGATCGCACAAAACGCTCCAGGCGCCACCCATGTTGGAGCGCCGGGAGGTATGAACTTCAAGTTATGGTGCGGACGTCGGCTTCTTTCTTCATCTTCTCATGTACCTCTTGTATGTTCATCAGTTCTTTGTTTGCGCCGACGAAATTCGTGCCGTTGTCCGAATACATCACTCTGGAGTTCCTCTTCGAGCGATGAATCGACAAAAGCCAATATCGGAGTCTGATGAAAAGACTCCGCCAGTTCAATGCGGCGCGTGTTGTCAGGCATGTGAATAGCGCCCGTATCTCTTCGTGTCTGCGGCCTATCGTCACACTCATAGGCCCGAAATAATCGACCCCCCATTTACGTGAAGGGGGTTGGTGATGACGTAGGCGTTCGGGAGGCAGGTCACCTCCGCAGACGGCATTTTCGGCAGACTTCTGTTAATTCTGCACCATTGACATTCGTGGGCGATTTTTCGTAGTTTCGATCGCAACGACGTGATATAATATTTCTGCTAATTTCGTTCATCACGGTGTTGTGGTTTCCGTGATTGCCTTTCATGGTAGTGTTTCATGATCAATTTTGCGATCGAACTATCGCCACTGAGCACAGCAGGGCGATTTAAGGTAAACGACACATCTTTAGCGGCCTTTATTCTTCCTTTCAGACGAAGAACGCCGTTTTCATCAATTCCATAATAAAACTTTCGTAGACGGCTTCTTCGTGTGACCGCTTTGCCTTCTCGTAAGTGTGTCGTTTTTTTCAAAACATTTTGCGCCTCGAGCAAAAGTAACGTTTCGGCCCTTCGAATGTAATCACAATTCAAATCAAAGGGTGCCGATCGTTCTCTTCGTCTCTGTTATTGTCTTTCTGGGCTGGTGTATGCGCCTTCTTGCTTATGTGCTTCCACGTTGGGTCTGAACTCGTTTAGTTGCCGTCCTCTTATGTTTCAATGCATTAACTTTTCGTTTGACCGAAACAAATCAATAGCTTGCAATACTCTGGCCGTACTGCGGAGTAATCGGGTCCAACTCGAGAATCGGCTCACGTTTGGTACGACTTGCGAGTCTTCTTTATTGACCAGTGTCAACGTCGTATGATCTCTCCTCCCCCGTCGGTTTCGCTTTCAACAGTTTCCTGCGGATTCGTCTTCGCTTTTGCAGGAAATCGGGTCCGTGGAACCATCGGTGCGTTTCATCAAAGTGGGTGGCGGGTCTCGTGTCGCGTCATCAGCGACGTTCAATTTCGTAGGCACCCACCTCCAATTTCACCGTCGTGTGTTCCTCAATTCGGCCAGACGATGAGCGACAAACGGTTTGAACGACCGTGGGTCGGGCGGATCAAGATAGAACTGTGCGAGAATCAGTCAAAATATTTTGCGGGTCACATTCAATTCGATTTCAGTTAGTATCGACAGAAGCCAATCGAGCGCCTAACAGCGCCGCTTGCAATTCAGCCGAGGGATCGATATGACTTTCAGGGAGCGACGCAGACTTTTCCTGTAGCGAAACTGCGCTTTCGTGTTCGCTCAATTTTACGCCAATACGGCCGCAGCGTACGACTTTTCGCTCGCGTCGACGAACACATGTAGCTCCCTCGGTGTGCCGGGCGATATGCATCGAGGTATTCTGATCGATGCCAGCTTCTTTATGTCGTTCACCATTTTAGCCACTTCTTATGTGCATCGGCTTCTATTGTTTCGTCCCAGTCGATCCCTGATCTCCATATGTCCTGGAGCATGCATTTGCCCGTGATGAGGACGGGCGAGGCTAGACCGAGCGGGTCGAACACGGACATGACTGCACTCGTGACTTGTCGTTTTGTTGGTGGAAGCGATGTCAACACTTCAGTAGGCGTGTTCCGCAGGGCCGAGATTGAAACCAGGGCGTCATTATTGATGTCCCGTAAAGGGTTTTCGTTCGTTATCATCCCGGGTTGTACATTGTCGTCATTTCGCGTGTCGGGCATTCATTCAAGACTTCAATTTCGTTACTCGCCCAACCGCGTAACTCGAAGGCTGCTTGATGAATCTCGCGTTTTGAAACACGCTTGGCTTCCTCTGTTAAAACTTTTCAGAAGTCATCAACAGTGATCTAATCGTATCGCGCCGGGTACTCAAGTTCAAATTCTGAGGCGTTGCGATTTTTCAGATCGCAGTACAAGGCGATAGGGCGGCAAATCAGTGACGTCATTCGGTACTCTTGTGGATTTCGTTGCATTATTTCTTGCGGTCAGGCTGTGATCTTCTTTTCTGATTTTGACCCGCAGGAACATTTCCTTGATGTCGGCCGACACCGCTACGCGGCCCTGTCTGAATCGGACGAGTACACCCAATAGTGATCTTATTAAATCAGGGCGTGAGCGTGCTGTTTTCAGTGTTTGTTCAGGCGGCCGCATCAGACAAGGCGGTTTCTTTTCTGCGGATGCGTGACGGCGAAATGAGGCAGGTACCACAAGCGTTCGGATGTAGATGGATTCGGCGCTGGCTCTGCGTACCCATTTTTAACAGATTATTGATCTGTTCACAATATTCACGTTTCAAATTAATTCTTTGACAATTTCTTTTCTGCTGCGCAGACGTCGCATCGCTGTGTCATAAGGGCATGCATCGTTTGTCCGACTTCCACAATAGGCATGTTTCGACTGACCGCTCGGTAATCCACTATTAACTGCTACCGCACGAGCGCCTCTCTTCTGGATCGTGGCTCGGTTTGCGGGCCACGCCGAGGGATTAATTTCGAGCCGTTTCACAATCATTCAGTTCAATGTCGGAAGCGTCGGACGGTCGCAAGTGATGTACGGTATCGGTCGTGATAAACTGGAGCAGCATCCATGCACCCGCCAGTTGAGTCAGGAGGAGGCGGCAGGCTGGTTTGCGCGACCCTCTTAATTTGTCGCGACACAATCAAGCCCAATTATCCTGACCGATCAAGATGCACGGTGCGGCAGCGTCATAGATCAAATTTTCAGCGATATCTGTCAAGTGCGAGCAGGCTGCGACGGTGGCGCGCTCTACGCGTTGCGGAGCTAGCTTCAGGTTTCTGATGGTCTGAGCTGTCATGAGTTTCAAGTTTCGAAAACAAGCCTTTGATTTTAACTCGAATGACCCGCGATTTTTCATCGGTTATCTCATTGCCACCGACACTCGAGACGTAACGTTTCGCGGCGTCTTCGCTCGATTCGATTCGCCACCTGCTCATCGATTAAGGTGACCGTGGAGCCTTCGTCAGGAGTGCGTGGACCTTCATCGAACCTTCGGGGCCATACAGCTCGACCGGAACAATTTTCAAGTATGCGCGCATTGTATTAACATTGTTTACAGATATCGCCGTGTGCTCGGTGACGACGGCTGTCGTCTGGGCGCTCCCCTATGACCCTCTATCGTGGTCGCTCTTGGTGGAGTAGCCTATGATGTCCGCCTCGACATATCTTACAGGGCTTTCCTCTGCGTGGCTTGCTGACGGCTGGGCATCGGAAACGTAAATGCGCCTTTTCGCGGCGTCCATTTTCGCTCATATTCAACTTCACAAATTCGCCGCAGTCGGGTAAGCCGTGTTCGTTGTTACAGAGCGGACATATCATTTTCACATTTATTGTTGACCGATTTGATGGCTGGAAGGCGGTGCGAATTCAGTTGTTGTCATCGTACTTCATAGTGTTGATCGTGTTTGTTCTTCGCGGGCGTCGTTCCGGTGTAGGCCTCAATTTCTACTGCCGCCTTTCTCTATCGGCATGGAGGCGCTGCACTGGTCGGCTATCTTATTCAAAAGTTGACAACATCACAAGTTCGGGCTCGTCGCTGTTCTGAGAGTCCTTGTATTCGCACCATTTGAATTTCAAGATGTGTTTGTCATATCTCATCGGTCATTTCGGGGGCGGACAGGTAGCTCAATTTATTCAACGTGCGTATGGCCGCAACACAATTATTCACTTTATTGGCGAACAGCTGATGCCCATTCCACCGTTCATCGGCGTCATACGTCTCAATTTATTTAGCTCCTGTTTGATTATGGCGTCAGGTCGCCCGAACCCGCTCGAGCACTCGTATAATTTGTAGCGGATCCGTTTCGGTATAGATCAAGGCTTCACAAGTTTCACGCGCTTCGCCACTGGCGCTTTGCGGATCCGTGCTACGTTTGAACATTGCTGAATAGTCCCGACGTGTCATTTATACCGATCGAAATGCGATCCATTCGCTAACATTTCCACAGAAACTCGGCAGATCTGCCAGAGTTTTAGACGGCTCGTTCACAATTTTCGATGTTTCTTTGCTAGCAGTCTTGATCGCGAGTACGATCGCATCGGCCAATGTGGATTCGCTCATATTCGAGTCGGTATTACGGGGATGCACTAATTTCGCTGCATGCCGTCGGTGGCGGTGGTGGCGCTGTCGTCGGACTCGATTCGGGCACGGGCTCAATGTCGCCCAACGTAACGGTCCGTTTCTCAAGTTTATCCGTTTTGGATAAATGGGACGCGTTATCACAATCAATCAAATCGCCCGATCCTCTTCGTCCGCTTCCAGGCGTAGCAACAACATTTTTGTACGCGCGACCGCGGCTCGTGCAGCTATCCTTTCACTTTCTATTTGCTCAAATTCTAATTGAGCCAATAACGCGGCGTGCTTCTTCTGTCGCGCCGTGTTCATTTCTGTTCGAATCGTCAATGTTCAGCTGATGTGCGGGACTTCGGTTTCGCATATTTGCCGCTAGAGGGCCAAGTGTTGCATCGGATGCGCCGGCTTCATTCGGAGCGTCGACTCGGTCGGATCTCGTATCCGCATGCAAGTCACAAACTTCCTCGTCGATCCTCTCCTGCCCAGGCGAACTTCCGCTCAAGTTTTCATTCGTACCGTGGTCCGTGTGTGACGACGATGCCCGTTTCTGACGACCGGCTTGTCGGCGCACTCATTGACGTTTCGTTCTCTTGCTCGGCTGTGTTCATTTTGCGCGCTCTTTGCACTTTGCTGTCCATCTTCAAGTTCAATTCTTCAATCTTCAATCCCTAACGGTCCCTAACAGCTCGTACGAGGTCCTCGAGACGAGGATATGCTCAATACGAGGATGGAAAACGGAAGGGTAGGTGTGGCCGCTCGACAGTGGACATGCAGAGTCAGGGTGCGCAATGGAGCTTCGGTGGGAGCGACCGTCGCCAGGCGTGCCTACAGTCCGGCCCCTATCTGTGCATGCGTATCGACGCGACAAGGCTATTCGGCGCCGAGATCGTACTCGGCAACCGGTGACCACGCCTCAACTAGTCACACCGCTCGAAAGCGTTAAACAGTGAGATGTCGTTAACACCGCTAGGTGACCCTCTCACTGTCCAAGCGTGCGGAAATAAAATCCGAAGCACGACTTACTCAAAATTTCTTCAGGATAATCCGGCGAACGAAGGACCAGCTGTAACGGCGATTTCGGCTATCGCCGCGTAAGCCCGCACCCCGGATTGCCTCTCTTCACGATGCGCACGCTTCTTTCTATGGTCGGCGGATTTCTGCGGTGTGGCGTGGTCAATGGACAGCGTTTTCTTTCTTTCAGACTTTAGCCGAGCTCACAAGATGACGGTTGGCTAGCAACTGTGTCGGATGCACCACTCCCACTGCATTTTATAGGTGGTGCATCCGTTACTACATGGTTACGCCACATTTTAATTGGGAGGCGTGGCCATGCACTTAATTTACATATGCATTGTCGAAATAGCGCCACTAGCGCCAGAGACACCGATTAGCGGCCGTGCCGTAACGACGGCCGCTTTTTAAGGCCTATCATTGGTCCTCCCCACCAAAGCACGATTTCGTATGCAACTCACACGCACATTACATTTCAGATGTTTTAATTATCAATACAAAATTCTAATAAAAAACAAACAAATATTTTCCTTAAAAACTAGTCCCTACCCGGGTGATTAAAAAACTATAAACAAAAACTCTTTAATAATATACATAGAACACACACAAATATAAAACACTTTTAAGCCCGTATAAGACACAATACAATTTTTAAATTTACATTAATTGCGCGGCTGTCCGTAACAATTGTAATTAATGGTTTTCAAAATACAGCGATGAATAACAAAACAGTTATCGGAATATATCAAATTAGTTTCGTAAATATTAATCGAATGCCGGGCACCAAGCGCGACAGTTTCAATTGTATTTGTTTGTACTTTCTACTTCGATAAATATTTCACAGTTTTTCCTTTCTTTACTTCAAAAACATTTCTTCAGGAATGTTGCCAAATTAAAATTGTTTACTCCCTTTCATCCATAGGTATAATCTATCCCCGATGAGATAGAAGAAACTTGAAAGTGGGGCGGACCGACGCAGGACGCGACTTGACGCATGTCATCGAACGCGGACATTGGCTGACACTACGCGCGCGCGAGCGATTGAACAAATAAAACGCATGTTGAGGGATAAATGCCAAATAAAATTATTAGCGGAGTGAGTCAAAGTTGTTTGTGGATCACTGGACTATCATCGATTCCGCCTCTGGCGTAGCGTTGGGACATGCAGGCTGTATAAAATTGGTCTAACGGAGTGACGTTACCTTCTCTATCTGGGCCTTTCAAAACCCTTGATACACACTCACTGATGGAACCCATAACAATAATAGTATTTTAAGTTTGAATTCTAGCATTTTTTCTATCAAAACGGACATTGGTGCAATATAATACATTTTCATTCGAAGTTCAGAATCAGGCCTGTTCGACAAAATATTCTTTTACTCGAGTTACATAGTTACCTGTATTCCTTAAATTGAAGTAAGTTACTTAATACAATAACATCAAATTCACAAACAAGTCTGCTCATGGCTAGAATGTTTTAGGCCCGAACTTAGTTACCTTTACTTTAACGACAAACATTTGATGCGATACAATGTAATGGGACGTGGGTAGTTCGAACCGAAACCTTCTCACGGTACAGATATTTCGGCTCGAGTTCGTAAGTAATAAGTAGTGCTAAATTCTAATATGAAACCTCAACCATACTTTAATTAATGAAAGACTATTGTTTAATTTATAATTTAATTAATTTTTTTATCGTTTATTGAATGAGTGACATCAGTACAAAATTTTCTATATGTAATATTAGGAATCATTTTGTAAGATAAAGGCTTAAGTGAGTTTTCTAAGGATAAAAATAATTATAATAAAATGAATAAAACATTTCAAACGAGTTATTCAAACGAGTTATACCTAATTCTTTATGTTTTTGTTTATGTTTTGTTTCTGTGCTAATAAAAAACTATTACTTCAAAAATGAAATCAGCTAACATGGTCTCATAGTAGATTAGATTGGAAATAGTCTAGGATTATAACTGATTCTGTACCTACGGAAAATCAATAATAAACGTCAGTTCAAATTTAGTATACAAGATAGCACGCCTTTAATGAGATACCTGACCGAGTAAAGTGGAAATTATTATGAGATGCAGCAAAGTCAGTATTAAAACATGCATTGTAATTCCACTGATGGTCCTAGTCAACTTAGAAAATAATGAAGTCATATTGTACTTACTTAATATAACAATTATTATATATATATATATATATATATATATATATATATATATATATAAAAAGGTTTTTTAAAACGTTCTTAAATGAAACTGTAATATGATAAATACGTGTACGTGTCATACTCGACACGTCTTTAATACAGAAAACGTTTAAATATGTGTTATATTCTTACTTGAGATTTCCCATAATCGAAGTTTTCCATTTTCGTATATTTTATTTAAAATTAATAATACATTATTATTAACGTCAAATAAATAATCAGAATACATATTAAAAGGAACTATTGTAAAATATACTACAACAAAAGAAATTATTTTCTGTGGAGCTTTAACTAATAATTATTAATGTATTATTACTACATATATTTACGTTCGTTTAGTTGACTTGTAGTGCTTTAATGGTAACTTCGAAATTTCTTGTGTGAATAGATTTCACTAAAAACTTCTATTGTTAAAAAGGAGTTCCTAAATTTCAGAAATACTGAGAAATTTAATTATTACGCTCAATTTATGACAACATTTAAAAGAAATCTGTATAATGATGCGTTTGACAACTTTACTAATATTGTAAATCCAAAAGAATTATTCTATATTAAAATACTTTCGTCTAGAGGAATGTTCAATTTTCTAGGAACTTTATGGGATAGATGACCAATTAAATTAAAACAAAAGAACACGAACGAATTCGAAAAAAAAACTAAATAAATTAATATTCTTATGTAAAATATATAAAATATCTTTAATAAAATAAATTTATTTATAATATAATAAAATGACGTATACCTTTAAAATTATTATTCAATCGTAAGCAAATGAGCGTGAATTGACGACTAACGAAGTTGCATAGTGGAGACTCCAAAACTGGCACGAGGTAAACAAGCCATTTCATTTTATAGTTCCCAATTACGAGACAATTTTAGGAATGGTCTCCAACCGAGAGACACCCACCTCGGTACAGACAAAATCGATAACCATTCATCGTCCAATATCGACGGGCGACGGGAACTCGTATAGTCGGTACCCAGCACGACGCACAAAGGCAGCTTATGATTTCGCTTTTGAAATACTTAGAATTTCGCAGGAACCGCGCTCCTAACTGGCTGCCGGTCGACGCGGCCGTCTGTCCTAAGACTCCGTACTCAGAATAATAACTAGTCGGTTCAAAATCAAAGTTAGGACTTTGATGGTGTGTAGGCGGCGTCGGCTGAGCGCTGAGTGATAACAAAAGTGTGCCCCAACTAACAAAGTAGACCCGTAATATAGAAACTAAATGACATTCGGTTATGTAAGGGTTATCTATTAGTATTTCAAATTTCAAGAAATTATGTTATAGTATTTGATACGAACGTTTGTCGTATAAAATTTTAGTCACCATTTAGTTCACAAAACTTTTACGATCAAATTATATGACTGTCCTAGAATAGTCGTAGCTGTGATCTTTGCAATATTTGTCTTATTTTTGACCAATTTATGACTTTTGATAATATGTCAATTATACAACTTTTAAACGATTAACATATAAAGGTCACAGTTATTTCTTCTATAATAAGATTTTGTGATTGTGACTTGAAGTGGTATAAAAGTTAATTGTGTGACAATAATAAGATGATTGTAATAGCTACTATAAACTGTTTTTGTCAATAAAAGTAGTCTACAAATGTTTTAAATTTATCTTTACCAAACGATTGCCATGTTTCGTATAGTTATGAACTTTTGACTATGCTTACGATATTTATACAATATTCAAAAAAGAATATTCTGATTAATATGCTTTAAATAACATGGTTTGAAAGGGTTATAGAGTTATTTTTCTGAAAATTATGACTACTTAAAAGTTTTGCATGGTACTATTTTACAAACTGAACTTATATATTTTCCTCAGTTGTGACATTGACGCGACGGTATATGTATTTTGTATGTCTATCTCTGGTTCATTAATTATTATTATAAAAATATAAACAAAATATAAACTTAATAAATACATTCAACACATATACCAATATACTGCTGACGCGTGCACAGCATGTCTATACTGTAGGAGTATACCTAAACACAGACATATGCTTGAAACAAGCTGTAAGATGAGTAAACGAATGTAGGAGCATTCACACCTCGGCGCCGAATACACATTCACCTTCTCTCTCTACCTCAGAGTGTCGGTTGAACTCTTTTTCCGTGTAGCTTCTATTCGCCAAATGGAACTTTGTCCCGATAAATAATGAGGTTCTTTTAAATATTACATAGCATTTATAATTAAATGTCTGCTCTTAGGGTTGTGAGTACATATTCTCATTATTCCGCTGCCGAAGTTTCGATATGTTTTGTTTATAATCGAGTAGTAATTCAACGATGTTGTTCTCCATTATAGTCGTAGTGAATAAGAAAACAGTCCTCTTCTTGAACGCCTATCAGCTTATAGATTAGCGTAGCATGTACATCGAAAATGATGAATTACTAAATTTATTTCTTTCAAACACTAACCAATATATAAATGTGAAAATTATCGCCCCATAATTTCATGCATTACTAGTTATTTCTAAAGTTACTTATGACAGGATCACTTTCGTTTAAACCAATGTTTCACCGAAACCGAACACAAAACCATATTAATGAAAAGGCTGGTTGAAAAACAGAGGCACTGTCAGTAATTTTTAAATATTTAAGCATTATTTCTGTAACGCCTTAGAAGAGTGGTCAAGTGAACTCTCTATAATATCGGGGAAAAGGTTTTCGTATTTTATATCAAACTTTAGATATATTTTTATCATATTTTATTTACATTTAATTGATATATTTTGTAATAGGCTAGGAGTAGGTGGCATCTCGGGCATCCGGCCTCTGTACTTAGACTTGCAATTGTGAATTTGCGTTCTATTTGATATTTAATATTCGAATCCGATTTCGTGAATAAGTAGTAGATAGAAAAACATAGAAAAGAGGGAGGGCTGATGGCCGAGTGCACGAGCTCGATAGTAATGGAAAAGTAAATTGTTATAATTAATTTAATAAGAGGTCGTTGAACTTCGTGAGGAAAGAATATTGAAGAGCCGAGCAATAAACGGTTCGGAGCCTGGAACGTCTTTGCTTAATACTTGAATTCCTGGACTTCATCAAAGGCCCTGAAGGTACTCCGCTCTGAACTACGCCGCCGCTTGTAAGAAGGAAAACAAACAAAGTAATAAAAGATTATAAAAATGGCAACAGACTTCCAAGGCTTGCCCGACGAACATTTCGGCGAATTTTGCAATGACCATGAAACATTGGCTGCCCTAAAGAATTAGAGTGAACAGCTGAAAAAACTGGGCTTGAGTCTGTGTACGGCGGGCCCAGCTAAATTCTTTTTACCCGACTGGCAAGGACGGGTATTGTTTTTCAAAACTCAAATGTCCTTATATAGGCATTTAAAAAGAAAAAAAACAAAGTGGCTGATTTTTGGCGCCAAATTGTAAGTAGTTCAAAAATTTTTTTTTACCAAACCTCTCGAGTAGGGTATCAAAATAAAGGGAACTAAAGGGTATTATAAAATATCTATATTTTAAATGTAACCAGGAATAATAACAACCATTTAATTCAATCATTTGAATAAATTTATAATCAATGCATTCAAATGGTTGTATTTTAAAATCGGCCGAGTGCGTGTTGAATATCGCATTACGCATTTTTTATTCGTTATAGTCAGTTGAATCGTTTACGTCAATTATAATTTTCATTTGTATTTTGTTTGACACGCTATCAATAGTATTTATAAATCATCTCTACATTTTTCCCGATAAGTAACTACAAAATAAAAAAAAAAACCAAACTGCAAAAAATCAACAGATAAGCAATGCATTAAAACGACCGAAATAAGATTGAGAAAACAAGCTACTAAAACCTAATAAACTCTAATTTGGTTTAACAGGCTACATTATGAGCTGAAAGCCTAAGTTAAATAATTTACATTATGTCTGGTAACTAACGGCACCCATTTACAAATTATAAATCGTAAGAAAATTAATGAGTTCGCAAATTAGTTCACGATTCATTTGATTTCTTTGTTAGAGCTGTATAATATCGCTTTTTTAAAACGTCAAAACTATTTGGTGCTAAATCCACAGCTCTTCAGATATGTTATAAGAACTACTAATATGCTGATTTTCTTTGCTTCTTCCAAATAGCATCTACTTTATCCATAACAGGTCACTAGAGTGAGGTTGACTTTTGACATCAAAGTTACCGGACTGAAAACGCTTGAACCAGTTTTGTGCTACTCTTCCGACACTGCATTAATTCCATGAACGTCATATTTTTTTTTCGTGGCTTATGTCGTATTTTTCCCTTTTTTGTGTTAAATATTCGAAGTTTATCGAACTTCTACATTCCATTCATTTTGGTGGACAGAGAAACAATAGAAAAATGACGGGGCACCGTTTTTATTTTTTACTCTTCTTTCTTTAAAATGTCATCTATTTAATGGTATAAAAGCTATCCAGATACATTCAAAACAACTAAAAGTTCTACTCTTTTTTATTTATGAAATATAAAAAAAAAATTCCTCGACCAAATATACTGATTTTCAAAAGGCACTTTACGAAATGAATTATAAAGTCTTACGCTACAAATTATTGCTCTTTGGTTTCTGGTGTACTTCTAAGGAGGATAATCTCAAACAATAATCTCATTACTCATCATTCGTTGTGCCTTATATAACAAAAAGCCAACCTCATAAGGGTGCTCTATTGAGTCCCACACTGGTGTCTTCTGGAGTCCCCAAGAGGTATCATTTGGGTTCCTTTTCTTCTAGCTCTTTATAAATGACGTTTAATGGTCTTTGCAATATATATATATATATATATATATGCAAAGAACTTTTATCATGCAATATATATATATATATATGCATGATATCTTTAAATTAACATAAAATACATAAATATATATATATATATATTTCTTTATTTTTTCATGTTGATGATCTAAAACTTTTGAAAGATTTAAAGTTCATATGACTTTGTAATTATAAGCCAAGATGTCATGAGTGTATCCCATTGATGTTCCGAACATTAAATTATAGTAAAATCAGTCCTTCTCACTATAACCACACTTATGATAGAGTTTATATTTACGTTTTTATTAGGTATATGATACAAGCTAAATTCTAATCAAGTTGTTGACTAATATGATTCCACAGTATTATTAAAATTTTGCTTGAATGTGCTTTTGTTATTCGGTTTCTCAACTACGTTTTCAATTCTGGCGGAATTGAGCGAGTTCAATAAAGATTCCCAAAGGGACATGTCTAGAGGTTTGTTTGCGGACGTAGATTCTCTTTGTACAAGGTGAAACTCTCTGCCTTCAGAGCGCCTAAATCAGGGACTAGGAGAAAGCAACAGGACCTGAGGGAACTTCACAAATCTTCTCACTCACATTTGAATTCATCATTAATATTAACATAAGCTGTGGTTACATGTCGGCCATATAGGGGGCTCTGTGAGCACATAATCCATAAGGTCCCTGTACACATTCAAAACTTATCTTTCAATAAATTGGAGATCCTTGTTAAACATTCACTCGACAACAAAGATATCACAAAAGTTTCGATCATTTTAGTGACAAATAATTGGACATGTTCAACTCGACTTCTTATCGGCTTATTTCTTGCAATATGACTTTTTTACGGTCGTAATTTTTACAAATACTTCTTGACGAAAACTACTTTCCAAATGAGCGGTAAATTCATATTACAATGACTTATTTCATGAGTTATGTATATATACCTATGAAATAAAGAGATTTTGAGTTTTCATTTGCATTTGAGCTAAGAATAAGACTGATACGAATTACACGCCTTAAAAGTAATCTGAAACTTTCAGGTAGTGTTCTACTCTTAATATGTCAAAGTCGAGTATTTTCCGAGACTTTAAAGACTCTATTTGTTCGTATTGCACTTATATGACAGTATTAATGCACATATAATAAGAAAGAACGTTCATGTTATCACCTTTGATAATTTTAAAAGACATATATTTTATTTAGTATAAAACTAATTAGAAACAAGTACGTGATGGTCGCAATTGTGCCATTTTTATAATTTATAAGTTTTATGACTTTGCATTTGGAAGCACTTCTTTTATTAGCTTCCGAATTACTGTGAATAATTTCTTACTGGAAACGGCTGTCTAATTGGATGTTGTTTAATTAATTAGTAAAAATCAACCCGTCTTTTGTGTATTTGCATTTGTGTTAGTTGGATTTGTTTACAGCGCGTGTGCGGTATTTCTCTGCTCTGAGTTGAAACTGCCCAAAGTAGTTGAAAGTAAAAAATAATTTATAATAATTGCAATTTGATTACTCTTTCATCGGAAAGTAATGGAAACAAAAAATAATGGAGACAAAAATAATCTCGGAATAAAGAAAATGAATAAAAAATCAAAAAGAAGTAAACAAACAAAAAAAATCAATAAGTGGCTTTAAGTATATTTGAGAAAGTAATTTCAAGCTTTTAAAATCATGATAGTGAATGGTTTTTAGGAACTCGTAGAATATAGGTTAATTCATATTTTTTTAGTTTTTCTTAAAAGTGTGTCAAATATCTTCGTATTACTGAAAATAGGGCAATAACCTAAATTCAAAATGGTAGCTGCTGAATATTAACTCTTTGGGTCAAAAAAAAAGTCAGTATATATTATTTAGCGGGATTTAGTTACAAACGGATATTTATTTCATGTAGATCGTTCCTAATTTCTAGATAGTTCCTTTTTTCGCAGTACGGTTTATTTATAATTCTGAGAAGAAAAGATATTAAATTGCCAAAACCGTTAACATACAAACAACTCTAGCGGTGCGAGCGATACTTCTCAGACTGCTAGTTTCGTGGGGCGAGGGCCGGGCCCGGCGCGCGCGGCCGGCACGCCGGCCGAGGGTCTCGTAACTTACAAACAACTTAAACAAAACTTAGCCGGCCAGGCCGCTGTCCAAGTTGTATGGGATTCGTATCACGATAACTTGTTTTGATTGATTCCCTACGTTTCCTTAGGATGTATACTTACGCTAAGTTATGGTAACTTATAAAAACACTTTTAATATTAAAATAAGGAGTGATGAAATTATATTTTAAAATATTTTCATTGCATTAGAATAAGTTGTATCTGTGAATGTATTAATACAGTTATGTTTTAAAATTGATGTTTTACTGACTTCCACAAAATACAACTTAGACTTCATTTAAAAAAATTTTGCAAAATCTGTAATACAATATAAATAATAGTGACAATTAAAAGTTAATGTACATGAAACGTGAAAAACGTGAAATTAATGCATGATCTGCGAATTGCAAATGAGTTGTGCGCATACGTGTTGTGTGTATCCACGTTGCATTTTAGAAGCTTTTTTCAATATATGTGTCAATAAATCGACCGGTGTGATAGTATATGAAAAGTCAGATATTAGAATTTTTGCTTACTTCTGATCTTTTGAGTTTCATTGGGTTAAAATTTTTCACCAGAACCAGTAGTACCATGTAGAATTTGCACAAGACTTTATGCTAATGTGAGGATTACAACTCGATGTGCTGATTTCAGAGGAGTTCCATACAATCAGTTGAATCGTGCATGAGTCTTACAAGAGGTGCTGCTGCAGTTAAGACCGTATGTTCGGAAGTGAACTAAATAAAAGTCAAAAACATGGCTCTGTCCTTTTTATCCATATAATATGATAACTGGAAGGGACTTTGTTGTTCTAGTATGAATTCGCGGATAAACCACTGAAACGATTAGATAGTAAACTATTAGTACGTTACTTTTAATTTTGAGAATAAATTTGTAATAAAACTCTAGTACTAAAAGACCACTATTTAATCAATACACAAAAAATACAGTTAAATACAAAAAGAATCCTTAACCTAAGTCCGTTTACATAACATTTATAAAATCATACATATTTATTTACACATTATCGAATTTAATAACTAGGAGCGCGGCTATCCGTAATAAGATTTTTTTTTCTGTGGCACTTCTACTGTCAAAAAATCAACTATAGATAGGTACTATTCGAATTTATTCAGTAGGTAGTACATATTAAGAGAGGAAAAAATTTGGATTTGCTCTCTGTCTAGTCCCTAAAAAAATGTAGATTATGTCCTAAGTTAAATAAATAATTTGTGTCCTAAGTTGAGCAGTAGATTATTGCTAATAGAACACAAAAAGATTTGTTTAAGTTGGTTCATTCGTTTTCGAATGATGTTTGAAAAAATAAATAGACAAATAAATATACAAAAATTTGGTTTTCTTACGAATTCGTTATATGTATAGATAATATAATTATGTATTTTGTGTGTTGTGTATACGTATGAAATAAAAAAAAATCTGAATTAATAGAATATGAACATACAAGAATAAATAGGTGCAAAACATGGGTCCTATCAAGTATTTTGATGGGGAATTTCACGCTCTTCGAAACTGCTCTAGCGCTCTATTAAGTAGCTCACACTCATTCGCCGATAGGAATCATTAAAGTACAGTTTTTGGTATGAATTGTTTCTTTTTCATTTTTTTGAGCATACCGCAAAAAATAAGGAGAAAAAAGGGTTGACTCGCAAAAAATGGTTCTCGACGATTATTTAATTAATTTACAGCCATTTTTATACCTCAAAATGTAAGAAATTAATAAACATTAATTAATGATTTTATTCTCCATAAGGTCCATCAAACCGATTCACAATATTGCAAAAGTGGCTAAGCATTAGAAATTTGAAAAAAAACATTTTTATATGCATTTTAAATGGGAAAACTTCAAATTTAAATAGTAAGTCCTTAAAGTTGATAGAGCTCAAAATTGGTGAATTTTTTTTCTATACGTCGATTAATATTTTGCTTGAGCACCGAGAAAAAAAATTGGGGAAATGCATCAGTCTAGGGTATAGTTAAATGCCTTATACGTAAACATAGGTGTGGCTGGATTGCTGTACCGCACAGAATCAATGGTGTAATCTGATACAGAAAGAACTTCAAATGTATTGACTTAAAAGAAAAAACACTTTATAACCACTTTATATGCGTTATTCCTTAAGACGATATTAATTCTATAAGAAGGGTCTTAAGTCACAGCCAGTAAAAGCTTAAACTCGGAGCTTCCGTAAGCTTGATATATTATTAAGAGCATGCACTTGTTTGTTTCATTATGCTGCCTTGAAATATTACAGTAGATGAAGCCGTCTCTTAACCCTATTTAGAGAACAATGTTAAACTTGTATTTATAAATTTAATACTATAGGAAATTCAAATATATTTTATTATTTAAAGGAAGCAATTCCGTATACAAGAAATAAGAAAAATATCATGGGATGTTTCAGAAACGTCGTAATGAATCGATGTAATTTTATTTTAATAAATATTGCTGTTTAAGTTTAATGATATAGGCGTATTTCCTGAAAAACGAGATAAAAGTTTCTAAACAGTACTTATTAAGTGTCATTAGTAGTAGAATCCTGAGTTAATCATGTAATTGATGCTTTAAATATAAAAGTAAACTTTATATTCTCTACATATAAAAATAAAATTAATAATAAAACGACATGGTTCGGTTTTAAAATATTCACAAGGCGCAAATATCATATTATCTAAAACTGGGATTAATTAATAAAAATCTCAGTACCTTTTTTTATTAATAATTGCAACTACACTGAATGTTCGACAACTGGTTTATTTCGACAAGATGTCAAAGTTTATTTTGTTTTCGAAAATTCTCGTTTGTAGCAGCTTTACTTTACTGGCGTAAAACATGTCGATCTGTTGTTTGTCCGAATTTCATTGTCAGAATGACAATTTCAACAGTTTGTTTTACTAAATGGGTGCTTTGACTGAAGCGTTCTACACTGCCTACAGGATTATAAAGATATTATTAATCAGCCGTTTTTTATAGATGCTCAGTAAATGCATCTATAAAATGGAGATGAGATGAGAGGAGATGAAGACCGTCTCACTATTTAAATGGTATAAATTCCAAGCCTTACACTCGGAGATTTTCATTTCCACGTTAACCCTTTAGTCATTACTAACTATAAAACAAGATAACACTCCCCAAGCGTTCTCTCTGTCCAAATAAGACACTATCCTACCAAAAAACGACACGGATGGCTAGTGGTAATAAATAATAGTCACTTTATTTTCCGCATTCATTCTCCTTTCAAAGTCTCTGTCATGTCTACCGTCATTGGTAAATAGACTACCCAAGTATACGTATTGTTTTGGATAATTTCTTCTTTCGTATTAGCATGCACGTGCGGGCATTCGTGCGTGTGTGTGTCACACCAAAATGTAATAAGTTTTTTATCTCAATTAGTTGCATCGATCGCAGCAAACTTCATAAGATGGGAGGATTTTTTTCGATAGGTATTTTTAGAAAAAAAAATTTCCAAGAGCCTTTTGTTGGAACATTTTTCAAACTATCGATGAATTCCAAAATCTGACCAGCCTCTTTATCAAAAAACAACATTGGTAAATGTAAATTGCATTTAAATCGGTCGGTTAGTTCGCGAGATATCGTTAATGAAAAATTCGGAAAAAAAGTGTTTTTTTTTTCGGAATGTCTTGACAAGACTTGTTGGAAAGATGTTTGGCATCCGCTCATCTTTGCAAAAATGTTTTGAAAAAATATTGTAGTTGAACAATTAAATAAACTAATGTTTTTCAAATATTTTAGATATTTAAATACACAATAGTATGTAAACTATATTTATGAGCTCGAAATAGTAATAAATTGATCTTTTGAGTTTGAAGAACTCAGTGATTTGCTGTAGGTATTTGTGTAAATGCCTTGAGTTCTAAAGTATTAAGGGATGGTAGGGTTAACCATCTTTTGAATTTATTAGTTCGAAAAACTCAAAAAACTTACAGAGAATTATGTTTTTGAACCTAAGGAGCTCAAAATCACGTCGACAAACACAATAGTGGGAAATACCAGGGATGGTCTGCAGATTCAACCACTTTACAGGTTTTTTTATATGTTATATCAGGTTAATAGATAAGTAAATATAATAAGTTATTATATATAATAGTATATAATATATAATAAGTATAGTTAATTAATTACTACATATATAGTAAAAATATTTAAATAAAGTTATGTTTTGACGCGTAACATGGCCATTACTCCTAAAAATCTGAGATTTCATAAAAATAAGCTCGACGACTTCGAGACCGGGACCGTACAGGGATGTAGCATGTATTTGTCGAAAAATGCTAGTTCAAGTAAAATGACGTGTTTGTTAAAAAAGTGCTCATCCATTTTAATGATACGTGGTATGGAATACACTACATTTAGCTTGCTATGGAGTAAATAAAACACGACTCCTTAAAGTAAATCGCCGACGGCGTGCGGCCGACGAGCGGATATGGATAAAGGCAATGGTTTAGCTAATATAATAAGGCGCACTTATTACGCTAAGTTAAAGCGAATAATGAAAGGTTCCGAGTGTGTCGGTGCGTGCGAACAGAAAGGAGGCTACTTACCGTTGTTTGTATGGACGAATTACGTATTTTAATGTAAAAGTAATTTCGCAGATGTTAGTGCAGCGATAATAGTGCATAATATGCACTATTATCGCTGAAGAATTTTGTAGTTTTTCTCTTGGCAACATTGTATTCATTAACTATACATTCAAGGTTATTGTTCTTATTTTGTTAAATGATAGTTTGAAGCATACCGCTGTTAATGTGTATAGAAGAAAGCTATCGATTCCAGACGTTGTCACCACATCGTTAGGAGGTTCCGAGCCGCACTGCGCCGGCGCATTCTGCCCGAGATCCGATTCTTAACCGACCCGAGTGCCGCGCTTTAAAGTCACAAAATAAACATTATGCTGCGAAACGGCTCGAATTGAACGAGTTCGGGTCGCGTGCGGTCGCTTTTTTCCACGATCCGGTACCAAAAATTCTTGTCTCCGAGAGCCGGGCGTACATTAAAGGCCTAAAGCCAGCGGGGGCAAACACTCGGCGACGGCGGAGATTGCGCGGTGTACAAAAGGCATACACCCGAGTTTGTCGAGTGAGTTCCGGCGTTTCTAAAGGCCCGCGATGCGCTCTCCTCTCGTTCAAATGAAGTGAAGCTGAGGATGTGCGCCGGCGCGCCGGCGGGTGCACCGCCCGCCTTTTGTTCAAACCCCGCTTTTTGATACCGATTCAAGGATTTCAAATTAGTCTCAAACGTGAGTTGGTTTCCGCACCATCATACTGTATATACTTAAAAAAACTGGCCAAAAGCATGTCGGACTATGTGTATTACAGGGTTCTAAAGCCATTATTACAAAGAAATACATTACAGATGAAAAAGTACGTTGTTACACTTTTTCCATGTTTTCCACACAAATGGTTATAAGCACTTCAGTAGCCTATAACTAGAAAAATAAGTAAATATGTCGACTACTACTATTAAACCAGTGTAAAGTAAGATGCAGCAGCAAAAAAACGTATCTCCATGGCGCTTAAGTCCTTTTGTTAACCAGAGCAGTTTTTCGAAAAGAACTCGAAAACAGTAAATCGTACCATGTTTAAAATAATTTTCGATGAAAGTATTTATTAAGCATTACCATCCTCACTTACTTCATATTTTTTGGACGTACAGTTTGGAAAACAGAGGGGGGACAAAATTATTGTAACTTTCGGAACGATTATTTCCGAAATCATTCACATAATCAGAAAATTGCAAGGAAACCATAAAATGATTTTAAAAGAACTGTCGAAATACGTGCCACACGTTGATGTTTGATGAGATAAAATTACAGCTTCTGTTACATGTATGAAGTGCCTCCCCTAGAAATATTTACCTTTATTATGAACTACCAAACTAAGTAGAGGCTTCTATAATACCCCTACACTGCAAATTTCCTCAATATACGTTTTGTAGTTTTTAAATAAAATGTCTGTGACATACGGACGGACGAACGGATGGATATGAGAAACTATAAGGGTTCCGTTTGTGTTATTTTGGCTCGGAACCAGGCGTTTTTCTGTTTTATGTTCGGGATTCTTAGACCGAGCGCAACTCACACTGGTAATTTTTGTTACATACTATTTTAGTTCAGAATGTATGCTATAATTATTATTGAAAAGTTTACGATTGTATAATGGCACAAAAGATTGTTTGAATATATATTTATATGATAATAATGCAAAAATAAATACAAATTGAAAGAAAAAAACATGTAACTTATATACGATTTATAATATATACGATTTATTATATACGATTTGTATTTTTTACCTATTAAATTGATTAAACTAAATATATTAGAATAGACATTATGGTAATGAATACTTTGTGTAAATTTCAACCGGATACCTCTCATGGTTGAAAAGATACAGTTTTTTAAAATAGGACATGCAGACGGCGTAGTTATACTTATAGGCTTGCGTATGCACCTTTGAAAATAAATCATAATATTCAATCACTTTAAATTTCTCCGTAAGTACAATAATTAACTTCGTATTTAACTTGTTGACGTGAATGTGACGTCATGCGGATAGCGCTAGTTCATTGACATTTGTTACTTCTCCAAATCGCAGTAACGACATAAACTTGAAGAGAATGACGGTGAGATCGATTGATTGCAGAATCTTTTCAAGTATGTAACGAAAACACAGTTTCGGTAAATATTGCTGGGTTTTTGTTGAGCCAAAAGCAAAATACGAGCTTTTGAACTAACTTTTTATATTGGAAGACCTGTTATAGAGGAATTTCTCTCGTACTCCCATTCTGTTATCCTGGTAGGTTTGAACTAGAATTACTGTAATTTATTTTACAGTAAGCCAATCTCGCTTGCTTCAGTATAAGCTGGCCGTCGACAAGAGTTTATATAGGATGGCGACCGACGTCTGCTATTTTATTTGACTTGCCTGTTGTGACACTGGCGACGGAAAGATGGAGAATGTGAGTGACTTGTTTGTGATAATTCTTTTAACTTTTTGTTCTAGTATGGCATCGAAAATTTTATGTATATATTCGTCAGTGTCGATGAAACCACTTTTATGGTTTCTATTATGAATTTTTGGAAAATTTCTAACTATCATTATAGTTACATTTTTTGTTTGAAAGAGTAAACGAACGATTCGAATGTGTTTACTAAAATCCATTTTAAGTGTTTTTTTTCTATTTATTTTTTGCTTCTAATTTGTTTATGAGAGTTTTAAGCTAAACTACTTAATACGACGTAATTTAGGAATATTTCTCTAACCAAGTAACAATGATAGAACTTTTTATTATTCATGACTAATCCCTTTTTATCATTATATAATCTAAAATAAATACTAAAGGATTTAAATAATATGATTCTAGGGCGCACATTGTCTTTCCATTCACAAACTTTGGTCTCACGCATCGCTAACTGTAGCCTATTTACGATTAAGCGTATCGCACTAGATTAAATCACTTATTGCTTACAGGTAATAAATTGTACATTACGATTATTGAAATTTAATTGTAAATTTTAAATATTTTATTGTACGCGATGTTATTTGGCGAAAATTCATAATTAGACGTTTATATTCATTAACATGAATGTTGCTTTTACAGTACGTCACAGGCAAGCATCTAGTAAATGTTAAATACCTTTGGTCCCAATTAGATTTGCTGAAAATTTTATGATCGAAAAGACATTTTGACAAATTAATCTACAATAACGAATACAAGTAATGAATGCACCTGAGTGCATCCGCTTTCACTTCTACTGCCTTCGAAGCGTGCGTGTCGTCTGCGTCTCAATACGCATGCAAATTTCAGTACTAACGATTGTAGACTAACTTAATATTGGTTTCGCCCTGTGTCATGTACAAAACTTACACCTTTTATCAGAAATATTACCTTCAAGGTACCTGAACACCTTCTGCAAATCATATTAACATAAAATAGATTAACGTAACGCTTAATTTATTATAATCAGAATGACTTATTTGTCACGTCAGCTATTCATAGCCATGGATAATTTTTTTATTAAATTTGAAAGACCGAATTAGGAAAATATTTATGTTCCTAATTCGGTATAGTTATACCGAAGTAGTTCCAGGTATTTCCAATAGGTGCAACACCACACACACACACCCACACACACCATTCTATATATAAACGTACGTAATTTAACTCCGACTGTCGCCTTAACCGACCGACTCGCTCGCGCTGACTCCGGGAATGTGAAACACGTATCTGATAGCGAGTTTCATGATTCAAGATTATGAATATGTCTTCTTCTAGAACTTTGAATACATAAGTACTGTCTGATGGCTGCTAGAGCGGTGGAGGAACTTTAGGACCGTAGAGATTTTGGCAGCCGAAACGATTTCATTGATGAGATCTGTACACTTTTGAAATATATAATTATATACTGTATTTTCTTGAAAATACGACAATGGGGACATGTGGCGGTTCTTTATAATCGTAATATAATGTTGCGTTACACTGTTATAACAGTATACAAATATTCAATTATTGTAATGTACGTAAATTCTTAAAGGAAATTGGTAAATTAGATCTAATGTAGTATATCGGTATGAGAACGGGAGATTCTATTAGCCATCATCGAGGACTTTCATCGTTAAACAGTACGATTTCGTGATAGTCTTGAAACTATCAGTATCAATATATCAAAAAAACTATGATGAGGACACTATAGTTCAATACATCATACATTTGAGAGCCGTTAGGCGATAGAAGCGGAGCGAGCGGCGGCCGGCGAACAGTCTTAAGATCGTAATGGCCTTTACAGCTCTTCGTACAAACCATAGACACTGGATACTATTGAAAAGACACATACATTCAGTACCATAAGTAGTACGTGGATATCTGTTTATTTCCCTACAATATCAATGTTGACTGCCATTCGATCATGCATGAGTGCATGCATAATGAGAACTGATTGCATTATGTACATCCGCAAATTAAGTTCATACAAATAGTAGAAGAAGCCAGCAATTTGTAAGTCTCTTTTTACACTTGTCGTAAGTTCTCGAAGAGTTAATTCTGTATCGTACTGTTCTTAACTTCATTAAGTATAAAGAACAATTTTTTTTTAAAGTTGTCATGTATTTGTCATACATAAACATATACTTCGATATGAAAACGATAGATTATATTACCGTCATTACATAAATGTATAAAAAATCTACTTTTTGAATAAAAAGTTTAAAATCATTTTTATCATTGTCATTGTGAATTTTCATAAGTACGAAAACAATTGTTATATGTAAAATGGAACTTGTGGGGTCCATATAATAGTAATGACAAGTTTACAAGTATTATAACTGTAACTATAGGTAAATATAATATTTAAAAGTATTTGAACAGCTATTGAATGTTCACAATCACTTTTGTGAACAACAATATACAATATACCTACATAGAACTAAGTATGGGATTATTTATAAATCTGTATTAGGCTAGAAAGTTACGTTCATATCATATATATATATATATATGGATACGTAATGAGGATTAGTTAATTATTTATTTATTTCATTGTTAGTGTCTTAGGAAAATATTTATGTATTAAAGTGAAACTTTTTTATCGGCGTATGGGAGAAATTTTATTTTTTATATATGATAAGCAGCAGCCCACCACTTTGTCTGGGCATAGACTTCGTTCTTGTCGGAATAAGATATTTCAAAATTGTAAAAAGTGGCCTCCTCGGCACTTCTCTCCTTTTCCATATTTTCAACACCTAAAATGTCATCAAGATTAGATTATTAGTACCATTGCTACTTATATCCTAAATATGTATGTACCTTTGCGTATCTGTCTGTTACGAGTAAAGCACTAAGTATTAGTAGAAAAGAAAAATAATAGAAATGAGAAATAATCAACGACGCCCGATCCAGAAAACGTAACACAAACGCAGCGCCGCCAGCCCTCGGCGGACTCGGGCAGCGGGGTTCAGTTTCCCTGATAGTATTCGTTAGTCGCGCGCTCGCCGCGGCCGCAGCTCGCGTCGCCTGCGGTCTGCCCGTCGGTTGCCGTTCATAATTAGCGCTCCGGCCCGCTGGTCATAGCGCCATGTAACATAACCTACAGCATTTATCTATATATGGCGTATGTAATGCAAAAATATATTTTTTTAACTCAATCCAGTTTCCGAAATAGGCGCGTTTAAACAAACAAATCCTTCCGTTTTATTATATCGCTATAGGTCGGATGGAAATCGTGAATACCGAAACCTGATCGGGCCAGGCCAGCGCGCCGGGGCGGCTCGGGCGGCCGGACTGGACGGGAGTTTAAAACGAATGAAACATAAAAATTATTATGGCACTACAGAGTTGCCTTGAACATTCATATAATTCGAAATATACCGAGCCGAATAACGTGATTAAAGCAAGCAAATTTTGAGCGACAAAATTCGTAATTTGGCACGACATTTCGGGTTTATTCGGAACGGAGGCGCCAGTTCTGTTTGAACGAAGCGACGTTTGATCGCGCCGCCGGCGCGGGCGGCGCGGGCGGCGGCGTGTGCGCTAAATGCGGCCGGGTGTCGCCCGGCTCATATTTGAGTTGCGTATTAGCGGTCTTCACCAGTAATATTTACTATTAATACAGCTTGGGATTTCGCATTGTGACCTTATGTTTACATCGTGTCCCGTAACCAGTCACGGTCGTTGAGCAGAGGTGCCGAAAAAGTTATAAAATATAATGTACTTTTAAACAATGGGATAATTTACCGCCTCTAGAGTACAATATTTAAATTTTTGCTTTGTGACGCTTGATACAATAATCTCATAAATGGTGATATTCATTTAAGCGATCGATATTCAGAAGGTTTTTGTTTTATTTGAAAATGAAAGAAATGCCTGGCAAGAAACACAAATAACAGGTTTTAAAATTATTTTGCCGCTGCGATAAATCATATTCTTTGTAATTCATCCGCCTTGGCAATTATTGTTACTGTAATAATCGGTCGGCCGGGCCTGTTCTCTGCGCGCAGAAGTACATATGTGCTAACGAGGTGCTACCAAAAGCTGTAACCGCAGTACATTCAAGGAATTCCTTAGGCAAATTCCTGTTTTTATCTTACTTTCAGTTTTTTTTGTTACTTGAATACGATCAAACCCTTGATATAGACTCTCACAGTTAAAACTCGAATAGGGTTTTTGCCTCCTGACGTGTGCTGTACCGACACCGATTTCTGATTTCTGTCCACCGGTCTGCACTAGAACACAGGATACGTCGCAAGTGTTTCCCTTCGCGGCCGCATTGCGCGCGGGGGCGGCCGGCGCGTCTCGAGCGCGCTCACACGAGACGCTGATTTAATTGTGTTTGCCGACTCGCAATTAGCGCGCTGCTCCTCGCCCTCGCGATGAAAAGATTACGCGCGCCCCGATGCGATCCGCTTCAAATTAAACTACGGCATCCGCTGTCGCCCGCCGTAATTAGGGCGCGCGCGGCCGGCGCCGGCCCGCGCCCGCCCGCCGCCCGCGCCCGCCGCGCTTGTTTGTGCCGACGTATGGAAACCTTTGGACTTCAGAGGGAGATTTAATTATCTAACGACGTGCGAAGTATCTCACAGTTGCGATACGCGATGTAGGTATTCTCGAGATGTCCTCGACTCGACTCCGACCGCCTCGGTCTCGTTTTAGTTCCGAGCGCCGCCGTCTGTACGGATGGCGTCACTCTGCGAGCGCGCAGGTCGCGTATACATTTAGCGATGATATATACATGCGTTATTTCCATATTCCTAACATAACCATGTTCGTGATATTTCTAGTTAACAAAATTTTACCCTAAGGAAATATTTTGCAATCTCTCTTCACTAACTGGGATTGCTGTAGAGCTCTTTCTTTCTATTGTTTAATGAGTGGACTTATCAACTTAGTGTCAGGTACGTGCCGTCCGTTTGTGTTGTGAGCGTCTATAAATTCTATTCCTTTCCACTCTTATGCTTATGGATGTGTTTTTGGGCTACTCGAGTTCAAAAACATAATTTTCTGTAAGTTGTTGAGCTATCCAAACTCAACAATCCGACAGACGGTTGACCCTGCAGACCATACCTGAAATTTTTTGCTATTATCGTGCTTAAAACCTTAAAAAATATCCCTAGTACTAAATTGTTAAGGTCTTCGAAATCAAAAGATCGATTTTTACACTATTTCAAACTCGCCGAGGTCAAAAATATATTATGTTTTTAATATATTCTGAACTAATTCTTCGAGTTCATTTTCTCAATTTTCGTAGCAAGAAGTAGAAAAACATATATCATGACACGAAACATTCTATTCTCTTTAATGTTAATTCAACGTTCATTCTATGGTAACACTTAATAGTCTTGTTACTATACCAAAATTCAAAAAAAAGTTGTTTTGTAACAAAACCACTTATCAACATGATAATGTATTTTCTTATACTTCTGAATTCATTCTGCTTGTATTGTCTTCAGTTAAGGCATTCTGTTTTAGAATGAATGGCGTACATTTCCTATTGATATATAACCCTAGGGATTAAATTCAGATGTACAAACATACAACACGCCACCCGTCGATAGGTCACAATAGTCACTATGGCGGACGTTATATCCGTCTACGACACAATAGACGCGAGTTAAGCCTGAAGACTCGCATCAAATGTTTTTCTAGTCCAGAGCGGATCGCACCATTACATTTTCTTTGATACAAACAAACCTAACCTCCGACGAAAGCGTATGCCGCGCACGACGCAGCAGGCTGTATATTTTCTTGAACGATCGAGGTGCAACTCTACATCACAAATAATACTGAAAAAGTGAATTTTCAAAAATTTCGCCTAATAAAAATTTAATTGTATTCGGTTGTTAATCTTAAGCCTTAAATTAATGAAATTGAAAAAAAATTTCGAGGTCGTCCCCAATTATCATCATTGTTTAAAACATCTAAAATATTTTAATATTTGAAAACGTAAGTCCATAAGGTTTTATTTGATAATATAAATTGCTTCAGCTTATAATATAATGATAATCATTGCACAGGGGAATATTCAAACTGAGTTGTTTATTAATATAATATGAATACCGCTACCGTATTGTGTGTTCAGCGTGATTAAATATTATTGAGATTAATCTTATTACAGCCGTGAGCAAAACAGCACGTTTAAGCCCTGATCGGATTTTTTTTGTGAGAAAAAGATAAGAAAAGAGAACGGAAAAGATTACTTGATCCTTTAGTTACGCTGTAAGCTTAAGACGCTCTAGATCCTTAAATCCCCAGCGATCGAAGCCATTTTTCTTTATAAAAATTTGATCTCCTGAAATGGGCCCCGCCGCGTGTCGCCGCCGGCGCCGCCCGGCAATTTTTCAGATATCCGATACCCAATTTCGACGTCACGTTTAGTTTTCACATTCAGTGTATACGAATACGGGGCGGCCGTATTCATACATACATAATTATTTTCCCGTCTCCTGAATTGACGTTCACGGCTCTAGTGACGAATTTTGTACTATCGTAGAAGTAAAATCTGATTTATCCATACATCATGGGTGTATTTTATATAGAATAGACCCTAAATTTCTTTATCAATAAAGTTGATGGTCAATTCTGTGGTCAAATCCTTTCAAATATGCTGATCTATCGGCTTACGACGCGTTTCCATCGCCGCTATGTTATTATTTAGTATTAAAAAAATAAAAAAAAATGTTTTTTATTGTGAATTTTTAAAACCAGAATCATCCACAAAACAAACCCAGAGATCAAGAGGACGTCCTTGTCATCCTTTATTTTGAAGGAAGTCGAACGATAGAGGTTATTTGTCGCTCGCTAAATGGAGTTATTGTTGTCGTGTAACATTACGTAACCGCCGAAAGGTCATGTTTGTATAATTATAATTTATGGTTTACGCATCGTATAATATATAACAGTCGAACGAGGGCAGATTTTTTTGAGAATTTTTTGGTCAGCAGTTGTGACAACGGTCACCGAAGGATTTCGTCGATCGGAAGAGCTCATAAGCCACTTTTATATTTACTCTCAACTGTGATGGCCGATTCATCAAACACGCTGCATCATTTACGTTAATTACGTTGAAAAACGATATGATAAAAACGAATTCTGCAGAATACTAATATCGTAACAACGCCTTGATGAACACTTTATATTGTAAAAAAACTAATTATAGATTAATGAATCGTTGAATGTCGGTGAATTCGAATCAATAAAGTAAAAATTAAAAAAAAATACAAATTCTTATTGTACTTTAAAAAAATTAACTGTGACTTCATTACCATTTTTATTCATGTGCCCCAAAAAAAATTTTATACACTTTATAATATAAACTCATAATATTCTATTAAATAAATTAAATACACAATAAAACAAAAACTATATTGTATGTACATATGTACGCTAGTGAAAACTTATGCTTCTTTGGCGTAATTAAAAAATGTTTTAATTGTATGCCAATAATAAACTACAATAAAATAATAAAAGCCAAAAAGTAACACCAATTTTACTATCAATATCTGCAAAAGCATCTTGCCAAATCTAAACTGTTTACATAATAGATGAAGTTAAATCGAATGATTCTGATTAAATTAAAAGCTGAAATATTTGACGGATTATAAATACGACTGCTAGTTATGGATTAAAATTTTGTTAGAGCAATTAATAAAATCATGTCCGATGCATGATTACCATGAAAAATTTTCATAATAATACTAAAGCACCAAGTTACCAAGACGTAGTCCAACATATATTGTCATGTCTGAAAGATCTTGGTTGTGACGCGAGTGTAAAATTTCATTATCTAAATTCTCATTTTGACCATTTTCCTATAAATCTCGGTCACTTTAATGATGAAGAAGAAGAAAGATTCTACCAAGAAATTCGTAGTATGGAGAAATGATATAAGGGCAGGTGGAACGTGCATATGGTGACAGATTACTGTTGAAGTTAGAAATGAGATCTACCAGAAGCATCACATTCCAGAAAATCTATAAAAAGATCCATTTTTGACTTTCGAAAATTGAATTTATTAAATATGGTAACTTTCTTTCAAAGTTACACATAAGTCAGATCGTAAAACTAAAGCTGATGGATGAAAATAATTTTTGTTTTCAGAGTCAGGATGTCTAATAATTACAGGAAAGCTACATAACTTTTTGAAAAAAATCTTTGTAGATATGTATTATCAACGTTTCTTCATATTGCTTGATTTATATTCCCACTAAAGTGGAAAATAACTCTTCTTAATCCGCCATAATTTGAAAATTATGGCTTACTAAGAAGAGATATTCCTTGAACATTATAAAAATTAAAGTCTTTAACAATCATTTAAACTAAAGAGAGAAATGTTATCGAATAAATCTAAGTATACCAACAATAATTATGTACTTAAATAATTTCTTTTTGTTCCAATTCAATTAAAAAATTCATTGATTATTGATTGTGTAATTTTGCTTTTCACTACTAGACGGTGGTCTGAGCGTTTTTCATTCCATTGGACGCATTCCACCACTTGACACGGTCTTAGAACTTATTTGTTACGGTATAAGTCAAAGAGATAGATTAAACACAATTATTAAGCGAATAATAATAATTTCTTTTAATTATAAGCACTACCCAGTGGCAAACTTTATTGGTTAATCAGTTATTTGTGGTCTGAAGTTGCTCACTAAACCGCTTGCGAACGAACAACTTCGTACTGTAGTGTCGTCGTGCCATCCGATAAAAATTAACTCTGATCATTTTTTCATAACGTCCCAAAAGAAGTACAAATCAATAATTTATGTTTATCTCCATTTCACAATACTGAATAAGAAATCGTAATCTAACTTTGTAAAGTTCCGGCAACTCCCCGTGCCGACGAGGCCGAGTCGCCGACTATCTAAATGGGGCACTCCGTGTCGCCGGTGGCACGGGATTGACGCATTCGATTACGGCCGGCGCGGCGCGCTCACTTCGCTTTAAGCGCGTCGTCGTCGAAGATCGCACGGAGAGAGAGGGCGTGTTACGTTTCAAAACATCGTGCTCGATATTTTAAATTTTCACGAAAATATAGTAAATCGATTTTTCAGTCATCTTGCTTTGATTGAACAGAATGTAGAGTTGTTATATTTAAAATATCAATCAAAAGGGAAAAAATCTCCAAAGTAAGAGAAAAGTCAGGTCATTGGATTGGTCATTTTTTTTTTATTTACAAACTTACGGAAAGATTAAGGAAAAGTCATATATTTTCATGTTTCACCTATCTTATATTCTCCATTTGCACAGCTCTCCTAGTTCAAAGACGTTCATCAATCGTTTCACCCAAGTTTATAAGTTTCCGGTGCCTTAAATTTGACCCTTTTTATTATACGACCAGTATGATCTATATAAAAAAGGTTATTTTATTAAAAAAAAAGTGTACATTTGACAAATTATTTCACTTGGTCAATGGTTCCAGTTTCTATATTGCATTTCATTTTTTAGTTTTTTGTGTTTTTTCAAATACCATGACCATAGTATTGTAATTTGCTTCCATATCATGATTTGTAACATATTCATTTATTTTTGCGTTACCATCTCCTGCAACTTTCACACCACTAACGGATTTCGGCCTGAAAGAATACTCTTCCAAATCATATAGATAGCTCAGAATACATCTAACAGTCTCAGTGACGCTATACATCTCTGTCTGACAACTCTACCGTTGTCGAAGGCATCGATGTACGCCTCATTCATTCTAGCTTTGCGTTGTATAAATATTTCATTTCCTTGAAATCTTTATACAACGCTTCGCTACTTGTAGCATAATATATGGATAGGATGTTTCGTAGCTCATTTTATACCTCCTTCTCATAAGCTTTTCTTAGATTTATGAAAATAAGGAAAATCTTCAATTCCTTTTTATATTTAGACAAATTAATTTGGTCTGTAAAATCTATTTAAAATCTTATATATACCTGATCTCTTTTCAGTCTTGCTCATAACCCTTCCAGCTATTATTTTCGCACATAATTTGCTAACAATACTGAGAAGGCGTTAATATTTACAAATCTGCGATCAATCTTTTTTACATAGAGGAGTACAATGGTGGTTGTGCACAAGTCATTACGTAAACCTTTACGGCCTTTATTAAAGAGCTGGTACAATAGGTTTGCGATCACATCACCGCCTCATATAAATTTATGACAAAAACTTATCATGCGTAACAGTTTCTCATTTTTAATATGCTTTATTTCTTTTACAATTTATTCCACATTATTAGTTCTTATTTTCATCATAGTGCACATATTCAGCTGTAAGAGCATTGTTATCTGCAAATTGATATAAGGAAATCTTTTTGAAATAATGTGCCTAACGATCGTTGACAGCCATTATCTTCTCTAATCACGTTCATGGTGACTTGAAATTCTTTCAGGCCCAAAAGTCAGCAAGCTGAAGCTTGCCAATTTTAATTAAGCAAACTAAATTTTTTTGAATTTTTAGTTCGTTCATTATTTGTTTATATTTAGTAGTAGAAATTTGATATAGGTATAAATGAACAAACCTTAGTATTCTGTTTATGTATATGTTATTTGTTCATGTGATTACTTTTGCAGATTTATTGTTGTATATAATTAGATTTGTCAGGTGAAGTAATAATGCTCAAGGTATTCAAAGAAATAGAAAGCGAAGAGTGACTGCGTCAGAGTCCCGAGCTTACGACGAACTTTTTGACGACGAAGTTTTATTTAACATTTCATTTAAATTTCAAATGTAAAATAAGATTATTTTAGTGGAAATGGCAAGTGTTGAGTTACAAAATTTAACTGTTTTAAATTTAAATTTAACTGTCTTATGGCATCTCATATAAAATGATTACGTATTTTATGTTAATTACAGTAGACCGTTAAATTTATTTTTAAAAATTTTACTAATTCTTAAACGTCCTTTTTTTGTAGAACAAATTATAATTTAAAATTTCCACGTTCCTCATATGAAATGGTATAAACAATGTTCATGTAAAGTTAACATTTTTGTCTGTGTCACAATTTCATGCAAAAGAACGGCTTTTCTCTGTGTGCATTCTTCCTTTTTTTTTATTTGTACTTTTTGTCTGCTGTACAATAATTCTAGCAGAATAAAACTAAATATAATTATAAATCTGGTTTAATTATTACAGGTTATGGGCCCAGACCATAATCTAATAGTAATAGTTGTCAGCGAAGAAAAAAGTTGCCAAAAAATAGGTCACCGGTCAATGAAGTGATATGACCACGCGGTTAAAAAAAATTATACAAAACGTCGACAATGACTCTCATCGAAAAGTTAGTTGGACGTGATAACTATAACGCTTGGAGATCTGCCGTCCAAACATATTTGCAACACGACGACTTGTGGGGCTGCATCGGAAATAAAGATATTATTATTATTGGTTGACTCAATGAATTATATACACATTCAGGAAGCAAAAATGGCAAAAAAGTTTTGACCAACTTACAGAAGGCCTTCAATGATAAAGGGTTAACACGTCGTGTAAGATTACTAAAAGACTTGATTACAACCACTTTACAAAATTTGAATAGAGATGATTACATAAACAGAATAATGACTACGGCACTTAAACTAAGAAATATTTCATTTGACATCAATGAAGAGTGTCTGGATGCATTACTTTTTGCTGGATTACCCGAAGTATACAATCCCACGATTATGGCTTTTGAAAATACTGGTATGCCAATAACAGCATACTAAGTAAAGATTAAGCTCCTACAAGAGATAAAGAACGTCGAGTCATTTGCGTTATATGCAAGAAAAAATGATAAGTACAAGCAAAGAGTACATGAAAACACATAAAAAATTAATATAGGTCCACGGTGTTTTAAGTACAATCGATGTAGTTACGTAAGCACGCATTTTAGAATAAAAAAGAAGGACCTCAATAAAGAGACAGCAAAATAAACTGGATATGTCGCAGTATTCTTAGCAACAGCTGCAGCAAATGACAATAATAATTGGGGGATTCAGAGGCATACATGCACATGACCATGAAGCTGGACTGGCTATATAACGAATCATCATCCCGATTACAAGCATCCATATCGCAAATGATAAAATGCTGACACTTAGAAGTTGTGGAAATATTAACCTGTCTGTAACTAATAGCAGTAAAAAAATACAAATAATACAAGTAACAAATGTTTTATATGTAACAGAGTCAGCAAGCAATCTTCTCTCAGTGAGTCAACTCATTAAGAAGGGTATTTCATATATTTTAGTAAAAATTGCTGTAAAACACTCAATAAACTCAAAGAAGAAGTTGCAGCTTGAGAATTAATTCATGTGTTGTCTAGTGTTAAGTATTACACAACAGTATGTAACTCAAGTGAAAGTGACTGCTACTTATGGCCTTATGGGAGTCATCACATCCAATCTATAAATCAAGACTCTGTGGCATGAAATATTCACAGAGACATACATAGGATTGATTACACAGGGACATTTTCCCCAACTTCCAGGAACGATTCTGTAAGGGTAATACATTTTAAAGTGTGTCAAGATAATTTAAAAATGCTACTATTTGATATCAAAACTGGTTTTCTCTATGGAAATGTAACTTAAACCGTCCTTGTATGATTTAAAGCAAGCGTCTAGGTGTTAGAACCAAAATTTGATTCAGTTATGAATAAATTTGGTTTTACAAATAGTCATTAAGATAAGTGTATTTACTCTGGTGAAGTAAAGGAAACTAAAGTGTATTTATTGTATTGAAATGGATAATTAATTTCTAAAGATAAAATTATATTGGATAAAATAAAGAGAAAGTAATAAGAAAGAAAAAAAAATTAGATGAAAGAAAAAAACCTTTAGCAAAAGAGTAAGTTTTTGAATATTTAAGAAGTTAAATAGGCATTTGTAAGTTGTAAATAACTATTCTATGAACTTATATGGATATAGGTATCTAAAAATTTTAATACGAAGTTGGAATGATGTTTATTTTATTTTACGCGGTAGAAGCTTTATATTTGTAATAATTATTAAAGATCCTCACATGTTTATGAAATGTCTAAACTGAAAATAACTTATTGTTTGTGTTAAATTGTTAAGGTTCGGAATGCTACAATTTGGAGAGTGTGTTGACGTTATACTTTAAAATTGCCACGTTCTTTATATGAAACGGTTTAAACAACGTTCATGTAAAGTTAACATTTTTGTCTGTGTCATAATTTCATGCAAAAGCACGGCTTTGCTCTGTGTGCGTTCTTCCTTTTTTATTTCTATTTTTTGGTCTCCAGTATATTAATTCCTACAAAATAAAACTAATTATAATTATAAATCTCGTCTAATTATAACATCTCCATTACAATTAACAAAATAGTCTGAACTTTGAAATAATATACAGTAAATAATAATTCCCGAAATTTTAAGAAAATAGAAAACAAAATTGGAAAACGGTTGACCCTAAATGCCATCCTTGCAACTTCCCGCTAATTTTAACCGCAAAGCTATAGCAACGCAGTTTGTTGTGACGTCTTTGAGCTCTTCAAGCTCAAAAAACGGTTTATATGTTATTTTGAGCTTTTCGAGCTTTAATTCTGATATAAATTAAACAAAGTAATTTTTACTCAAATTATTCGATTTTAAGTTGTTTTATGGTATTTAACGTCGTTTTTTTAGCTCTCTTAGGCGAAAGTTATTTTAAAAAACTTTTTTAACCAAATTTGAAAATGATTAGACAACAATTTTTCTCAAACAAATTAACCGTGTCTGGTTTGTTTATTAGTGATTGATACAATCGTTTGAGGTTTTAAATAAATGAAGTATATAAATGGATCCGTATGATTATTTGATAGTTCTCGATATAAAATCGATAAATCTCAAAATTTCAAAGATATGTATAAGATAATATTATTGAGGATTTTCAAAATAAACCACAAATTGTTTCTCTGAAAATACAAAGTTTTGTTTATTAAAACACACATTTATAACAATCATATTTTAACTATACCAATTACATTTTTATCCTACCTGAAAATACAAAGAAACGACATTTAAAGTTCACTAATATCACCTCTTCAATTATACCTCTTTATTTATCTCTTATAAGTTTTTCAAACAGTAAAATGCACAAACACAATCTAATCATCCGCCATTACAATACCGCGTCCTCGCCGCCGCTGCGCCCCCTACCGATGTTCTATGACAGTCTAGAAACGCGCGAAGCGCGGCAAATTTGAATTAATGAAATGTCATTTCATTATATCTCCCCCCCTCCGAGAGAAAATTCTAAATAATATATTTAAACAATGCACCTACAAGTTATCTTCATATTCGTTTTCTTCTACTTCATCTTCTGCTGTGACAGGGTGTAATTTTGTTATGTGGAATAAAGTTGATTCTGTTTTTGTGTTGCCGGTGTCAATCTTGTAAATGGAGTTCGATATTTTCTCTATTATCTTGAAAGGGCCTATTTTTAATTCGTCTAATTTCTTTCTATTAAGTCTATTTCCATTTTCTACGTATACACTGTCTCCTATCTCGAACTCTTGCATCTTTCTATTTCTATCAAATATTTTTTTGTTGTACTTGTGGGATTTTATTGTATTCTCTAATGCTAATATTCTATCAGCAATCCACTTGTCTTCCTTTCCTATTGTTTTAATTTCATTTGGTACGATACTGACATTTGTGCCATCCAGTAAATACTTTGGTGCAAAACCTGTAACCGTGTGTTCTGTTTCGTTGTATTTCTGTATACATTCTCTTGCTATTGTTGTCCATGTTCTCTTATTGTTTTTTCATTTATTCTACATCTTATTTTATTTACTATTGTTTGATTTAATCTTTCATTCAAGCCGTTCGAGAATGGTGTATTCACAGCTGTAAAATTAGTTTAATTTTATTCTCCTGCAAATGTTGTTTGAATTCTCTTGAATTAATACCCGGTATTGATCTGTCAGAATTATTCCGATCTCATCTGTCTCTAGTATTTTCTTTGTTAGTTTTATAAAGTCATTTGCATTCTGTGTTTTGATGTCGCAATAAACGCATATCTTGTGTAGTGGTCTACTAAAAGGTGTAGGTATTTCTTCGTTGTTCTAGATCCTCCAAAACCACCTATAGTATCCATAGACATTATTTCGAATGGTTTTGTTGCTGGTCCCAGTTGTGACATTAAACCCAATTTTCCTTGACATCTTGATTTATTTTTTATACATATTTCACATGTTTTACAAATATTTATGATATTTTTTGTTAGGTTTTTAGCTGTATATATTGGGCTTATTTTTTTTTGTAATTGTCTGATTCCAATATGGCATAAATCTTCATGTACATTTTTTATAAATTTTTTACTAAATTCTTCTGAGAGGATAATCTTTTCTAGTCTCTTCATTTTTTTATAATATATTTTATTTTTATATAGTAGATTTTGTTTTTTTTCTTTTATTGTTTCATTTTTTTCTTGGTCTTCAACTATATCTTTTATTTGTATTAAATTAACTATTTTCAATAATTCCTCTTTGTTATCTTCTGATTCTAATACAGGGTTTCGACTCAAACAGTCTGCTTCTACATTCTCTTTTCCAGGTATATATTTTACTGTAAAGTCATATTGAGATAGGTAATATGTGAGATCACCCAATTCTTCGTCTGTCCTGGATTTAATATTCATGTTCTCTAGAGGTTTGTGGTCTGAATAAATAGTGAAATGCTTTCCAATTAGCCAGTGTTGCCAATATTTAACTGCTTCTTTTATAGCTAAACATTCCAAGTATATAGCCTTTTTACGTTTTTGAGCTTCATTCAGTTTTTTTGAAAAATATGCCACCGGTTTGTCTTTACCATCCATTTGTGTCTGTTTTAGTATTGCCCCGATACCCTCTAGAGATCCATCTGTAAATATTTTTATTGGTAAATCTTTGTCGAAAATTTCCAACACAGGTTGAGAACATAAACATCTTTTATTTGATTAAATGATTCTTCACACTTCTCTGACCACACAAACTTTTCATTTTTTCTTAATAAATTATGTAATGGGTCTAAAATAATTGCGCTTCTTGGTATGTATTCGTGGTAGTTTATTTTTCCCAAAAATTGTCGAATATTTTTTTGCGTCTTAGGAGTTGGAAACTGTCTTATTGAGATTAAATTGTCTTTTAGAGGTCTTACTGAATTGTTTTCGATTACATGGCCGAGGTACTTTACTGAACTCGAAGCAAAAGTACATTTTGTAAACTTCAATCTAAAGCCTTCTTTTATTATTGCCTCCAATACATTTCTTATATGTCTTATATGTTCTTCAAAGGTGGTCGAATATATCAAAATATCATCAATATAGTTTATGGCGTATCCTGTAAGGTTGTGCTTTCTTAGAATATTGCTTAGAATTCTCTGGAAAATTGCTGGTGATGTTTTCAAGCCGAAAGGGAGACAGGTCCACTGAAAATGGCCATCTTGCGTGACAAATCCTGTCTTTTTTTTATCTTCCACCCGAAGTGGTATTGCCCAAAATGCCGAGTTTATGTCCAGTGTAGTAAAATACATACAATTTCTAGTTTTAGTAATTAAATCATCTATTAGCGGGAAGGGTTGAGCTTGTGGAACAACAATTTTGTTTAGTTCTCTGAAATCTACACACAGACGGGATTTTCTATTTTCACCTTTTTTAAATGCCAATGTCACTGGAGCAGCGAACGGACTGTATGATTCCTCTATTAAATTATTTCTTAGCAACATGGCTATTTGCTCTTCAATTTCTAATCTATCTTCTATTGTACATCTGTATGGTCTTTTACTACAGTATCTATTTACTTGTAAATCTATGTGAGCCTCATAATCTCTGACCGATCCTATATCGTACTTGTCTTTAGCAAAATTGTTTTATATTCATTTATAATTTTCTCTATCTCAGTTTTCTTTTCATTATCTAAATGGTCTGTCAAACTTACAAATTCTTCTGTTTCCAAATATTCATTGAAATTTATTGCAAATGTTTTATATTCTTTTCTTCATTTATACTATCTTTAGACATTCTGTCCATTTTATTTGTTATTTTCTTTTGTTCTATCTGCAAGTCCTCATTTTGAGTTAATTTGAATTTCTTTATCATATCCAATCCGATTATAAAATCATCAAAATCTTCATTTTCTACTATATGTATATCCACTTCTTCTTCTAAATCAAATATTTTTACTTTTATTGTTATCAAGGCATCTGTCTTCTTCACACCATTAACCGTTTTCATATATGCTATATTCACATTATCCTTTTTTTCTTTTACTTTAATCAATCTTGAATTTATTAAAGAGATCTGTGATCCTGAATCGTAAATGCCACTCACTTCTAGTTTATTTTCTAATAAGAGCTTGATTTTGATTAATGGCGTGCTTACTCGTTTTTTTCTCGGTGTTTATATCTACTTCAATTATGGAGTTGTTATTTACGTTTCTGATTTTGGAAATTTTTCAGATTCATTTTATTTTTCCTGAACCAACATGACTCCTCCGGATGGTATCTAATTCCTTTGTCTAGAGATTCACAAGTCTTACAGGACTTCTTCTCATTAGTTTTATTTTTATAAAAGGATGTACTACTCTTCATCATAGTTGGGTTTTTCTTATACATCAAACCTTCATATTTTCTTATTTCGTTGAACAAATCAGTGGTGTCGTTGAGTTCATCCCTGTTTAACTTTTGTAAGATGAACCCAGGTAAGCCTGTTGCGATAAGATCTATCATTGTTTTGGAGTCCATCGATTTGTTTACATCTAGTAGAAGCCGTTCTTTTTTTATAGCATAATCAATTAATAGTCCTTCTTTATATCTGAATGTGAAAGCATAAGTGACTACATCCCATCCTCGGTTTTTAAAGGTTTCTACAAATTTGTTTTTCCATTCAATCCATTCCGAATTTATTGATAGTTTTATGGCCATCGAGTTATACCAATCCAAACAAGATTTTTCTAAAATAGTCGCAATATATCTATTTTGTTTCATCTTTTATTATATTAAAGCGGTCACACTCTTTTTCAAAATTCTCTATCCATTGCGTTGCATTAGAGTTCCTGCTTGTGAATTTTTCAATAATAAATTTCTCTGAAATATGTTTTAGGTTATGTTGATTTTCTTTCTTTGTTGTAGTTTCTATTAATTTTTCCAAGATATGTTGCAAATTATCATCTTTGCCCTTGGTGGTTTGTGCTCATTTCTTCTAAATACTGATCTAAAAATTGCATATTACCTTCCTCATCCATGTATGTTTGCTTAAGATCTTCATTTAATTTTATCCATATTTTTCTACTTTGATGCCTTTTCTTTATACTATTTTTTATTTTTGGGAAAGAGCTCAATTTTACAATATGTGTATGATGAATTACCGGCTTCAGTTCATCCGGTAAAACATAATATTTTCCTTCTTCTGTAGATATTGACGTTATACTTAATACATTAGTTTTGCCATCATTTGAGGCTATCATCGTAAATTCGAATTGCAGCCGGTCCATATTGTTTTAGTTAACGAAAATGTCGTTTTATAAGATAATATTATTGAGGATTTTCAAAATAAACCACAAATTGTTTCTCTGAAAATACAAAGTTTTGTTTATTAAAACACACATTTATAACAATCATATTTTAACTATACCAATTACATTTTTATCCTACCTGAAAATACAAAGAAACGACATTTAAAGTTCACTAATATCACCTCTTCAATTATACCTCTTTATTTATCTCTTATAAGTTTTTCAAACAGTAAAATGCACAAACACAATCTAATCATCCGCCATTACAATACCGCGTCCTCGCCGCCGCTGCCCCCTACCGATGTTCTATGACAGTCTAGAAACGCGCGAAGCGCGGCAAATTTGAATTAATGAAATGTCATTTCATTATATATGTTGAAAAAACTTCTTTTTTTGAAATTTTTGAAATGGCATTATATTGTGACGCGCTGTTCGATTTCAATGTTAAAGACGCAATGAACGCAATGTTTCAAGCCTAAAAATGTTATACTAAGACCAAAATCGATTAGTCGTAAAGTTTTTAAATTATTCTAAAAAAAGCCTCGTTTTTTAAATTTTTCAATTTTTTTCATTCACGATATCTCACAAACGAATTCACCGATTTAGATTTCCAAAACGGCATTCGACGTCATTTTTGAGATTAAGAGCTGATTAGGTTATGGAATTGATCGGTATAATAGCCAAAAAGTTATTCTCAAAAAACTTCGTTTTTGAATTTTTATTCCGATTTTTTTAAATTGCTCGGAATGTACTGGTTCAAATCAACTTAAACTTACAGGAAGTCCAAGTTCAGTGGAACTCTTTTAAATGCCACAAGTTTCGTTTCGATCGGTCAAGTCGTTCAAAAGTAACAAAAAGTTTACACACACACACACATGCATGCATGCACGCACGCGCACACACACTAACTATAATAAAATAATATAGTCAGGGAAGTTTCCTAATTCCTCAAACGTTCAGATGTGATGAAAACTCGATTTTCAAAAAACGGAGTGAAATCAATAACTTCCCGAATTTCGAAAATTTTTAATTTTTTAGCGGGAAGTTAAAAATTCGTACAAGTTATTAAGCATAGTTTTTTTTTTCTTCTGATCTTATGTCACTTTTATTTAGGGTCGGCTCTTCTAATCCTTTAAAAGCCTTTAGAAACATCTGCTCTAAGTCGGCGTTGGGTTTATATTTCCATTGTTCTTTAGGTCCTATTGAATTAGTGAAATTAACGTTAGAGGGTTATCAATATTTTTTAAATCCAATACTATAGTCGAGCACTTATTTGGTCATGAGGATTTCTGGCTTCTTTATAACTTAACGTTGAAGTCATTTCTCTAAGTTTATTCTGCATGAATCCTTTGAAAGTGCCTCTCATGGTTTGACATTTTCTCTAGATATGTGACCTCGCCATCTACGTATTCTCATTTAAGGGATATGAAATCTATCCGACTGATGCGTTTGATGAGAGGATGAGAGGCCAGTCTCGTACAGTACCGTATTTTAACACAAGTCTAATTGCAGTCGTTATCTATTACACTGCACACTTGTGCATTATTCTGCTTGCTCATTATGTGAATGAGCGTTCTAGGGTAACAAAGTCTTTTCGTGAGCTCTCTCCATTTTTTTCAACTCGTTTTTCTTAGATGTGTGATGTTCTTGTGAATTTTGCTTCGTTATCTATTCCCATGTACAAGTTTATTTTATTGAATTTCCAAGTGGCAAATGGTCATACGATTCACACTAGAGTGTAGGTGATCACCATCGTCCATGGATACTTGCAAAGCCATAGGAGTTACCAGTGTGTTGCCGGTCGGTTGAAAAGAAATAGGATATCTGATGGACGAGGAAGTAGGTCCGAAATGTAGGGATTAAATTTTGAATCTGCTAATCCTCAATCCTACATTTTTTAAAACTCATCTCCACATCTTCAGCGTCCAATGGAGAAATATCGGGTCTTCAGGGATAAGAAATACATGATCTCTTTAGAAAATATTTCAGGCTGTTCGTCTCTTGACTTTGACGGGATGTAATTCATTATGAGGTTGAGTAACTGTAGGCTGAGAACTGGCCCCTAATGGATTTCTCTGTCATTGTCTATTCATTCTGGGCATTGTACTCTTTTTATAACTTTACTGTAGATGTTAATTTATACTCTCTTTTCATCTCAGTAGAATTCCGTTAAAATGAGGACAGTGTGGATTACGTTGCTTGTTGATTTTCTCATCACAAACCCGCATTGATTTTCTGCGATTCACGTTCATTGGTAGAATGTGTCTGGTTTATCATTTGTTCTCCAGTTTTATGACTAAGTCATATCAGTTTAGGAAAACAGTAATTTTCATAGAGTCTAATGTCGCCTTTATTTATATAGAATATCACTAGATAGCGTTTTCTCATGCATTAGGGAAGCTAGCCGACGGAATTATATTAAACAAAGTTGTCAGGAAGAACACTCTGGAGTCACCCATTTTTTTCCACAGATCAACTGGTAGATTGTCAAGATTAGTTGCGTTGACCTGGCAATCATTGACTCTCAACTGGCTACTTATTTTTCTGATTGCAAGTTTGACTTCTTTGGGCGTGAAGATGTGTCATAAGATCTTGACTGCTGAAAATTAAATAATAGGTTTGCATAAGTCTAAGTCTTTGTTAATATGTATAAAAAATATTTGAACGTTCGTTTTCTTTTAATAAACTCTTAGTGTTTGTGAACAATTTTTAATATTGCGTAGCGACCTACAACGTACGCGCGAAGTTATGAAAAGAACTACGGCATATCCGTGGATGTTGCGAGCTACAGATCGAATGCCGATTGCACACATCTTCACCTCGCCACAGCATTCTTCGCGCGCCGCCTCGATATCAAGGTGCGACCGCCCGCCGCGGCATCCGTCGGCCGTCTGCCGAAAGCAATGGAAGGGATATTTAAACTACGACGCGCGCATGCGCTCTGCGATGCGCCCTGTGTCGGCCGCCGGTGCGAAAACAATTGAATACAACCTAAACAATTAAAAACAATGAAAAAAGTATTAAGGCATTAACGATCTTTTGATTGGATAAAATTCTGGATTTTTGATTGGTGAATTTTATCAATCCATTGTTCAGGGGATAATATGTAAGAATGAATTTATCAAAAATATTACCCGCAGTTCATACAGTTACTAGCTGTTTCATTGAAAGCAACCCAGGGCCCTTTTCTGCCATAATTGATAATGAATTTTTATTGTATTTGATGGTCGTTACCTATTTTCGTTAATTTCTCTTGTCAGATTTATTTTTCGTACAACATCTGTGATTGTAGTGGCTCATTAAAGTTATAATAAAACCCATTTGTTGAAGTATATACCACTGATCTGCCCCCTATGTGTTAGCTGTTAAGAAAACTTTTGTATCTAATAATATGTCTTAAAGAAAATTTGTAGTGTCAACGACAAAAGTGTTTCAATACTTTTTTTACTCAGTCGAGAGTGTGCATTAATAATTTTAAACAATTTTCTATACATTGTACAATATATTTTCTTCAAACCCGCGCTCTTCTATTATAACTCATCACTATTCTCCATCACTTTTCGATACTCGTATATCTGACAAAAAAAAAACAAATATTAACAAAATGTGTACCTGTATTTCGATCAGTAACAGCTAAGGAATTCCAATATTATAAAATGTGAGCGCGCTCGCCGTTACTCCGCTCTGAACAATAAATATGAGAGTGCTTTAACTACAAAGGAAGCGCGCCGCCCGCCCCCGCCGGCCCCGCCGCCCCGGCGGAGACAAAACGCGACTTTCCATAAAACCCGGAGCGTGGCCCGATGAAGAGATCGGTTTTAATTTAACAGATTTCACGGATATAAAAGCAAGTATTGTACGGGATCTGGTTATAAAAATCTCTGCTTTATCTATTTCCAGGTGAAAGTTTCTACAATGTTTGAGGTTGATTTTTTAATTTGAGTTGAAATGATTTTATGTCGAAGAACCTTTACATGCGGGTCGCCTCAGATTGCGCGGCCTCGGACATCGCTGGATGAATCAGCAACCAAGAAAATCGACATAGTTACTGATAACTATATATTGTAATTTAAAGGCAAGACTTTCTTTAAACTTTTCGCGCTTACACACGATTATACAGCCTGTATTTTGCGCCGATTCTTTGCACTAATATTTATCAACTCTTACAGCAAGATTATCCCATAAGGGATGCTCCAAGCAAGCTGAGCAGCGGGGTTCTGATGCCATATCTATGTCGGCTGACTGTGAGTATACTCTCTCATAAGAAAATCAGTTAAAAAAAAAAATAAGTGTGCGTGTAACCTTTACACGCGATTGAAGCAAAATTTTCTGTTTCATTTTGTGACAAATATAACCGATTACTAAACTAAACTAAAACCAAACTAAAATCGATAGCCATTTCAGATTTCAGTAGTACAGACCTAGTTCGGGGCCTTGATTGAAAAACAAATGGCTAGATATATAATTTGTAGGAATTGATTATTAATCTATCCGGACGAAGCCGTGGGTACATATATTAAAAACAATAATAATGAACGTACGTAGAGCGCACTATAAGTTTCTGGAACTGGCCACGTACATAAACAGTACTTAAAGAGACATTACGACATTTGGAAATGGGACTTGGACAGTGGTATACAGTTCGTTTCACCTAATTGTCAATTGTTTTAAATTGTGGCGTCATTTTCAAAATTGTGTGTTTTCATCACTATGGATTTAAGTGGTAAAAATTTTCGTAGTATGATTTTTAAAATTTCAAGTGTAATTTGACATCTCAGCAGAGCTTCGCTCAGCATCGAGTTGCTTTTTGGAGATGAAACACCATGCAAGACAATTATTAATAACTGGTTTGCAGAATTCAAGCGCGGTCGTGTCAATCTCAGTGACGAATTTCGTGATGGTCGCCCGTCCACTGCTATGAACAGCAAAAACATCGATGCTGTGCGCCGTGTGATTGAAATAGACGGACACAAGTCCCGTATAAAGAATTTTACTAGAATAGGAAAAGTTGTTATAACCTATATATTTCATAAAATTCATAATTTCATCGAAGCCTTAGTACAGTAAGAACTAAAGATTACCCGGTTTGCTGGTCGTTATGTATTAAATTAAATAAAAAAAGTAGGGCGTATGGAATTTAAAAAATAAATAATCATCTGCGAACGATTCCACATCGAATGGTCTGTCTCATACGGTATGATCAGTAAATTTTAAGTGAATGAAAAATCATTCTTTATACTGTTGCGAGCTGAGCTCGCAAACTAAAAGTAATGTAAAAGTACACAATAATTCATGTAAAAAAATATTTGAAAATAGAAATTACCTACTTTCTTCTAATCTCTAACTATAAGCCTCTGATGTGGTCTTTACGTAACAATATATAGATTAATGAATTTTTAATAAAATTTATAAATTATAGAAATTCTCAATGTCTTTATAATTTTCTGCTGTTATTGAAAATTTGAAATTATATTAATATTGAAAGGCACGTATTTTGAAAATGCAACATAGTATGGTTTTAGAATATATTTAATTCAGAATTTCTAACTAGCAAAAAGCTGTGGGGCGAAAAAAACCGTTTTCAATAAAAGTACTCTTTTGTAGAAAAAAAAATCAAGAAATGAAATAGCTAGCAATATTGTAAAAATATTATTGCGTTACAGTTTACAAAAAAAAAAAACAGATAATTGAGAATAGGAATTACATCCTAAGACTTCCATACCTATTAATTAAACGTATTTCATCCACAAAGGGTCTCGATAAGTTTTGTCTGTTTTCGATATCAATATTGATTAGATATTGGTTCCAGAAATTCCGAAGTTCTTACTTCTTTTCAAAACATTTTTCGAAGTTTCAAACTATCTGAATTTTTGCAAATCAAAGGTTTTCATAGGATGAGGTTAAAAAATGTTCTTCCATAAATAAAAATTGTCAATTTAATTATTTTATTATATTTTGTTTAATAATATTAAATAAAAATTATCAATTTTATTGTTTTATTTTACTTTGATGTAAAATAAAACTTCTGTTTCCTTTACTTTTCTTCTTGCCGACTTTTATGATTCTAGGTCATGGGTACTACTGCAATGCTGACGTACCTATTTACTTGTACTTTTCAAAATACAAGACATAAATGGCCGTATTTTTTGTTCACTTTGACTAGAAGCTTGATTTTGTTTATAACTTCCAAGAACCGCAGAAGTGAGTGTTCGATGTCAATTCAACGTGATACCTCCACGCGTTCCTGAGGAAAAGGGTCTTGACAGACAGACCTACCGACGGATAATGAAGCGATTCTATAAAGGTTTTTTTCCTTAAAGGTAGGCAACCCTAATAAATAAATGAAGGTCTTATTTTGAAATGACTGCAAAATTAATTTAAGAAAAGATTTAATGATTTTTTTATAAATAATTAATATTAATTTTTGTTATTATTAAGCAATTGTATTGTTAAATATATTGAGTTCGTGTAGTTTTCACAAAAAAAAGTTATACAAATGTCCACAAAAAATTTACAAGATGTGATTTTCTTTGATCTCTGTAGAAATTCTATAACAGTATCGATGACCTCGACTTCTAAATGTCAACTATCATGTAAAATACTTTATGGTGTTATTATCAGGGGCACGATAAATAACAAAATGGTTAATAACTCTCTGAAATAATGCTTATAGTTTATTAAAAGTGCTGGAGAAAAAAGGTCCTCGAACAGCAAATGTATATATAAAACAATAGAATAGGTTCCACAAGTTTTTAAGAACTACTAGAAGCGGCTGAAATTAATATTGGGTGTAGCAAATATATAAATCTAGCGAGGCTTATAAAAACGAATTAGTTTCAGCATTGTTTCGGTTAGTGGCCCACGGACGCGACGAAAGTATCTTTATGCCTTGCATAGCCGAGACAACGCTGAAACTGGTAAGTTTTTTTAGCTTTGCATACCCTGTCTGAATCTCTGTGCACGTCCCTGCCCGTGTACTTTCAAAACAGTATTTTCTACCTTTTCGCTAATGATATGAAGGTGTCTAAAGAAATGAACTATGAAAAAGATGGTAAAAGTCTTATTAATACCATTTAATAATAGGATTTTAGTAAATGGTATTAATAGGATTTTTAATGTATTTACTAGGTACTTATGTATAAAAGATTTAATTATTTTTATAAATTATGTAAGTGCTCCTGTTGTTCGCGTTCCAGATAAATAAATAATTATAATATAATTTGCACATTTTAATGGAGATTCATGTAAAAAGTTATACTGCTATTTACTTTATTGTAAATCGTTCCCAGATGTCGCTGCAATAAATTATCTTCTACATATTTGAATCGATTGTCATGAAAATTCGTAGATACCGGTATCTACACAAGTAAAACATGTTTGTGCCATCAATTTTGTTATAATTAGCTACTAAATGGAGCTATAGGGCATCAACTTCTGGACTTTTCAATTGATCACCATGAAATTGGTATATGTACCTACTCATAATTTGGTGTAAGTCGAAAAAATGGATAACATATCATTATAAAACGACAGTATTATATGAATAATTAAATATTTCAATTTTCATACGATTTTACTTTTGTACCTTTTTTACTGTTATACCGAATTTAAAATATTTATTATTATTTCTTACTTATTAAAGCCCAACTAATTTTTTTACAGAAATAAGACTACAAAAACAGGAAATCAAATAACAGTTCAGTAAAAGAAAGAACATATTAAGAATTAATGTGTGTAATAAATCCTGCATCAAATTTAAGATATCGTTGCCGACCGTAGAACAGATCAGTAAACGGAATCACACATTAAATGGGTAATTTTATTTCATTCGTTTCCTCGCACGAAAACACAACAAACGCCCGACAACTTGAAAAAACAAACAAACGCTTATTTACCACACAAGCACGAGAGCGACACGCCAGCCTCTCATGATTAAATCCCCCGAACGCGCATGAATAATGTTACGACTTTTACGAGTGCGCCCGCCTCTAACGCCACCATTTTCCAATATTTATATGCAATAAATATAAATTACAATATTTATGTCCTTCGAATATTTACATAATAGCACCGCGTAAATCCTCATTCAATAACAAACGCAGGTGTCTCTGCGGCGCTTCAAGTGCGCCCGCGCCGGGCGCCTGCAGCGGCGACGGCCTGGCGGTTGACGCGCTCGCGGCGCGACGGCGTTCGACGCCCGGCCTCGACCGCTGCGTGTTCCCTAACTCATCTGCGATCTGCGATCTTTACTCGCTTCCACGGACAAGAAAAGAATTCAATGGAATTTGTTTAATTTCGATACGATAGCGTCCCATACTCCCCTGTTCTTCCAAATTGTCGATAGGGTTTTATACAGATCCTCCGGTCTTGTATGGAGCTTTTGCCAAAAGGATTATGCCAGTTTTCGATGTCACAAGTTATCCCATTGCAATTTCGATGTTTGTAAATGTATCTAAGCTATCTACCCATTTAACCCATATAGTGTTATCAACTATAAAGTTAATAGGCTACTTTCAGTATGCCCATCTATTTGAATATAATTTTAGAATTCATTAATATTTAAAAAGATTTTAATGAAAACATTTTGTATGGAAATAATGTGAACGTTGGGAAGGAATTTAATATGTTTTTCTTATAAATAAAAACAGGTTAACCTATTTCAATGAAATTTTGTATACATCAGTTCTATTCTAACAGAACACACATGTCGTGTAAAATATTACATATTATCTGTCTATTTGTCTGTTTGTATGTCTTAGAAGAAAATAAAGACAAAATCGATCTCAATGAAATTTAGTGGACTGATATATTTAGCGAGTATCGATTCCAAAATCTAATCAGCCTTATTCTTAATAAAACTGCGTTTAATGTGGTAAATTTGATTGAATTTAGTACTTTTCCTCAAGTTCATGATTTCGGATAGGAATAATTTGCAATAAGTGTTCTTTCTTTATAAACATTGAATTTTATAGCATAGATTCTTAAAATAACATTTAGATAAGTGATAATTTCAAAAGAACTTTTATGACTAATAATTTTTTAGCCTTATGCTTATAAACGCCCCAAGCCTCGTTCAAACCATTTCTATTGCTCAAAATATATTTGGCAATATATTTAAAAATTTAATAAACTATTTTTTTATCAAGCAATTTTAAAAGAAGAGGCCTACCATTTTAAGCTTGAAAATGTGAATATTAATATTTTCGTGCGTACCAAGTTCGAAAACATTATTTCTTAAAACTATGAGAAAATCTTAAAGTTGACCTGTAACGTCAAACTCTGCAAATTTTTTAATTTTAAAAATAAGCAGCGATAATATGAAAACTTACTAATTTTAATGACGACGTTTCCTAAAATAATATTCCTGTATAATCTTCTATAAAAGTAGCCTTATTAAAACAAAGTCTTGTAGAATGAAACACAGTTTATATTGATAAGTGATAAAACGTTGTTCGTGATACAAATGTATAATTAGAAAAAATATTTCGCTAGGTGTTGTACAAGTATAATTTATTGTTATTTTTTATTATAAAATCAGGCCTATTTCCCAGAAGGGAAGGCGATGTGAGGCGAAGCGATGGTACGATCTTTGCTTATCTCTCTTGCTTTACTGACATCCATCAATCTATTCATGCAAGTTTGTCGATTTCGGGTGTCTAAAACTTGGTCTTTTTTAATATGTCAGCAATTTGGTTTTCCAAGACAATTCTTGTCGACCATTTCATAGAACATATTCGTATCACACCAAATTCTGGCATCATTCTTCCTAAAATTATTTTTTAAAATACTCTATACATAGTATTCAGAGATGCCATCTCCACTGCATTAATACTATTTTTTTCTGCTATATCCATTTCATTACCGTAGAAATCGTAAAAATTAAAACCCCATTTGGAATAGCCAAACGCGTTAGTCGTGAGACACCTTTACTATTTATTATAGCAAGGAAGGCTCCATTCATTTAATTCCCACATTTACTCCTTTTTCAAAATATCTAGCATGTTTCCCATCATTTGTAAACAGAGCACCCAAGTACATAAAAATCATTCAAAATAACTCTTCCAGTTCTTTTAGATGGTTTTTTTCATTCAGTAAACATACATTATTGTCTCTAATCAGATTTATAGACGATGTCTTGGAATTATTTCGAATCTTTTTCATTATATTCCAGAAAAAATGTCCGGGAATTATCGGAAAATCTCATAAAGAGTATTATGCCGTCTTTTTTTTATTCTTTTGACACATTTTTTAATTCTTAGTTTTGGATTTTCATACTTTGTGTCTTTTAGCTTATCTATCAAATTTCCTTTCCTCGTACTCTGTGGTCGGCCCTTGTAGATAGTATATCCTGCCATGTTTACGCCTAAATTTCACCATTTAATTATCTTTTTTAATAAAATTATTTCTCAAATTTATTCACACACTTTTCGGGCGTTGTCTTTTAAATTACATTTTGTTACATTCCACATTTCGCCAAATTCTAGACGTTCGTACTGATTAATTTTAACCAACCTAGTTTTTAATTGCTCTACCTACTCATTTTTTACATTCGCTTCCTAAAACTTACCAACTTTAATTTGTACTAGCTCCATGAACATTGTCGTATAGTATTGTCGACGCCAGCATAAATCTTTAATTCGACAGGCTACTAAGAAGTGCTGTGTGTTAAAAATTTAACGCTAAGGTACATAACTTTGCTTGTCAACCTACCATCCACATTATAAAGTCGGTCGTGCTTGTGTTTTCTCCTCTACGCCATGAATATATAATTCTGTAGTCCAATATAGTGTTATCACACACAAGTTAAACTCTGGACATAATATGAGAAAACAACTACCATTCTCATTCATTCTTTTATTTTCAAATTTACTTAAAACTTTCTCATATCCATTCTGGTGTAAAGCAACCGACTCAGTTAATAGAATCATCTTAAATGATTATTCTTTCATTTCTGTCACATTTCACTTGTATCTCTCTTACTTGGACCCAAAACTTCTTTCGCTACTACGGTCATATATTTTCGAATTCTGTTATCATTGAGACTAAAAATTTTGAGGAGGAAGTAGGAGTAATGGGAAGCAAAAAATACAAGGAAAAGGTGGGGTATTGAGGTTTTAGGATTGGAGGGATAGAGTAGAAAGATACTGTTATTATGGAAAAAAGTAATGAATAGGAGAGAGCAGCTCGTGTAGCTGTGTGACCCTGCGCAATCCCGGACGGGTGTTATTTGAGGAGATGCTCAATGGGAAATAAGTTATTGAGTTATTTGATTATATCTGAGAATAAGTCCGTGAACGATTGCGGTTCCTTTCGTGATGTTGATCTCGATTCATAATTAATAGTCTCTGGTAAAATGCAAGTTCTATCATTTCGATGGCTGTAAGTCAACTAGAACTTGGATATATAAAAATAAAGCTCTTTTAGTTCTCGTATATATCACAAAATCTGGATGCATACTAAAAGATCTAGCAGGTTAAGGGTGGCGAAGGGAGACTATACGGATGCGCCTAATGGAATTCTTCATAAGTTATCGTCGTCGTGATATGAACATAACTTATGTATGCATGAATTAAGTGTTTTGACATTGAGATACAAGCAAGAATGTTTGTGTAGTTAGTATGAAACTACATGGGATGGGAACATGGCTCATGTATTCGTACAGTACTAATTTTCTCATTTCTTTCATCAATGCTATTAAGTTGAATGAAGATTGAAGTTCGGTTGAAAAACAAAGAAATCAGTTTTTTTCAATGATAATCTGATATTAATCTGTAAGTTAAAATTTACATGGTTATGAAAAGTAACTATTGGACTGTGCTACACTAATTAAATATAATTGATTCTAATGTTTGGCTTAAAAATAAATACAAATATTTCACTCTCTACCTAATTTTAAATTGTTTTCCTAAAATTCCTATCTGTTAATAGATATTTATCATTTTAGTCATTACCAATAGTTATCGACCCAATTCGTTGGGCTTAAATTAAAATTTAGCAATATTTGCTAACAGTGCAGAATTTGCTAACAGTGTTGTTAGCAAATTCTGCAGATCAGGAGGAACATCCACCAAAGACTCTCACTTGAATTGTCCAACAAAGACAGTGACCAAGCGAATGGTTAACAAAATCGAAAAAACTCTTTTAACTGATCGCTGTATCAAGGGTATATTATATAGCCGAAGAAACATATATTTCATCAGGTAGTGTGCATAGCATTTTACACGAATTTTTGGGGATGAAAAATATATCCGCGCGCTCGGCACCAGAAAGCTTAAAAATGCTCGAAAACAAACCAGGCTAAACATTTCTGGAACTTATGTGGAATCATTTTCATAAAAATCTGATAGTTTTTTGGCTCGATTTTACAACCGATGAAAAGTGGCTTTACTAATACGACCCAGAAACAAAATCACAGTCTATGAAATGGCAAAGACCATTATCTCCAACTCGTAAGAAATTTAAAGCGAGTCGTTATGCTGCAAAGATCATGGGCTTTTTTTCTAGAATAGTGTAAAGGAAGTCATGATTGAATATCTTGATCATGGAGCTACCGTTACGGAGTCTTTGTATATAGAACAAATAAAAAATAAACTAAATTCGAAAGAAATGGCAAAGCAAACTGGTTAAAATTGTTTGATTTCATTAAAATAATACCTAGGCTCAAAGGTCCGCCGTAGCAATGGATGCGAATCGAGATGCTGGCTTCTAAATACTTGAGCATCCTTCACATTCATCTGACTTTGTTTATGGTTATATAATTTCTATCTATTTCCAAGGTTGAAAGAGTATCTGAAAGTACAGAGATTTGAAGACGATGAAGCAGTAGTCGCTACAGTATAGGAATTTTGAGGTGTTCAGGATGAAGTGTTTCTTAGGAAAGGAGTTAAAAGCTTATAAAAAAGATATGCCAAGTGTATTATGCTAAAAGGCGACTATGTCGAAAAATATAATAACATTTAATAAAAGTTGCCGGCAATATACTCACTCTCACTTTTTATTAAACGCCCCTCGTGCATACAACTCCGGTATAATATAATATTCTGTTAGTAATAGAGTTTTCACAGTCAGTCTGGCAGTTCCCGAGTTTGTCTCTAACCAAAAACAAACAAAATTAAAAGATTTATTCCCATATAACCTTAGTGCACATGGGTGTCGTTTATATATTAATAATGTAGATCGACACTCCTTGTAGAACAGTGTCTATATAACAAATTTGCATAAAATCCTTTAAAATAAATAAAAATAATGAAACTAGATCTCTATTTTTGAAAGCAAGAAATATTTATTTTTTTCTTACTATTATTGTCAATAAGGCAAGCTGTTATCGAAACTCAATCGCCTTTGATACTATAAACGGAGGGAATTCATTCGTGCAAATAACAAGCGTAAAATTTTGACTTCGAACGGCGCCTTAGAAATTACGCCCCATCATTTCTTGGCCGTCCGCGAAAATCAGGGATCTGTTTTCATTTGGGCGGCGCGCGCGCCGCCGGCGGACGGTATTTGTCGTCGGGTGCGCTGCCCCTTTTCGCCGTTATGATTAATGGACCCCCAATTTTTCCGGTGGACCGGCAGCGTACGTCTGACATGTCGGGTTTTCTCTCCAGGACCTGTTAGTCACTCTTCGGTAAAAAATGGATGTTTTCGAAAAATACCGCGTGACGGCGCGCCGAGCCGCGCGCCGCCGCGCGTTAGGCAAATGCGTTTGATGTGTTTTTGCCGCTAAACTGGCGATAAAACACATTAGTCTTTAAAAGGACTACGGAACTGAAATATCCTGAACTGCGTCAAATACGCCCACGTGATTTGCAGTGTTTTATGCATTTTACATTTATTGTGTGCCAGAGATACATTTTAATTAAAAACCTATAAAGAATACGACAATAACAATTCTAATAAAATATTTTAGGTCGTGAAAAAATAACATGTGGACTGTTCAAAATCGTTCTTCTAGTTAACGCATCTCTATAATAATTTTGTAAAAACATATCTAATCGCTAGTTTAAATATACAGAAGAATTTAGGATATCATTATTAAATTTCATTGCGGTAGGTAAATTTAAAATCGAAATTATATATTACTTATCAATAATGAAAATGATAAAGCAACTTTATGAGTTTGTAAGTTACATATTAGCGACCTCATAATTCAGATTTATTATTAATTTGTATTTAAACTCGAAATAGTTGGATCCTAGTTGTTCATTTTTTACATAACTTTAATGGATATAGGTAAACTGACAATACGTAAAATTGTTATTTACATTGCTCTTTATACATTTTAAACCTATAAGCCTAATTTATATGCTGTACTGTATTGAGTGTTACGTGAACGTCAGGTTAAATCTAGTTCTACCGTGAAATTCAGATTACTACATAATATATAGGTCCTAGGTCACGCAACACGAAAGTGCTTCAGCTCGCGGCGGGCGGGGCCATCGCCTCTCGCATACCAAGCGGCGAAACTTGATCGATAAATTCAAAGCCAACTGCATTTAGTTCCAAGCGGACGTGCCTCGCCGAGTGCGGTGTGTTTATATTTATGGGCAAAGTATGGTTACGTAGAAGGTATTTCAAAAAAATCACAAGTTCACGGGCCAACGAGTGCGGCCGTAGCTCAGGGGAGCCTCGTTCGATTCTCAATCGGTAACTAAAGGTCGGAGCTCCTATTTATTCCCTAACATATGAGTTCATACTCCCTAACAGGGTGACTTTTTCGTTATAAATTCGCGACTATTTTCCAGATGGGTAGCCAGAAATCACAAACCTCCGTATGGTATGATCGTTGCGTATCTCTTCTGCTTCACTGACGTCCATCAATCGTTCCATGTGAGTTTGTCAGTTTCGGATGCTTAAAATTTGACCGTTCTCCAATATGTTACCGATTGGGTCTGCATAGAATTTTCTACGGCGATTTGCCAACCCTTCGAACACACAAATTTGCTCCATAGATTTGTTTTGCCAGTTTATTTCATTCATCCTTTCCAGTCGGCTAAATCACTGTATCGTACCATTTTATAGTCTAATCACTATATCTTTCAAATTACACCGCTCTTAATTATTACTGTTCTTGCTTCTGTTTTTCAGTCATTCACATTCAATACTCATTTAACAGACTCATTCATTTAAGTAACCATCGCCTGCTGCTTGCACACCGACGGCGAAAGGAATACTTGGTCGTCGGCTTACAGAAGACGTTTGACGGACAGCTCACGCATTTTCAGTCCCCAAAAATATTCTTTCCAGTCATACAAATCCATGAATATGTTGAATAGCCATACACAGTCACTCTACATGACCCCATTTGACACCAATAATTTCTATAAATTCGAAAACTGTCAAGATCGTTAGTATTCTGAAAGTCTCCAAGTATTCTAAGTCTATATTTCGGGAAAGATATAAAGATCTTGAGAATTGTTATTTATGCTACACGTAACAATAGATTCAATAAAACGACAACGATAGTAGACAAAAGTCGTTAAAAATATAAGGTATGTATTAAACACGCGCTCAACGTCTTTTGTCTCTATTTCCTTGTGCTATATCAATACTCGCGCCCCCTAACTAAATACGATTCGACGACTATGTTGACATCCGGTAGATCTCTTTCGACATGGCTAACAGTTCAACACGATTTCGAAATTAAAAAAAAATACTTACTATAAGAATTTTATTTGCAATCCCATGTTAGGTATAGAATACTAAAAGATAACGTCGACATCACAGATCATTTTAAATTTGAAGTATATTAGAAGAAGTATTAGCAATAAACAAAGAAGAAAATTTTAAGTACATGCTCCTCAATCCAAAATAAAAAAAGATTGTAAGAAAACTTGCCTCAACATGGAGATGGTAAAAATCTAACAGATAATAATAACAAATATAACATGTTAATTTGTGTGCACACACTTACTTCCTCAGAAAATATGGTTTGAAATTAATCCCAAAAGGGTCGGATGCGTTAATTTTATTAAATTATCAGCGATCATAAACATTTTTTCCATTTGCAAACAATTCTTTCCTTCATTTCAACATCGTAAAATATTCCAAAAAAGAAAATCCCAAATTAATTTACATAAAATGCTAGATTGGTAATAATTACTTATTCTCTGTTTTTTTTTTTGAAAGTTAAAGTGCGACTGAGATTAAAAGATCAATAGCCAATACGATACATGTACGGCAGTAGGTCAGTTTTCAATTTTACAACTTATTTTAAGAAAAATTAATCGTTTTGAAGAAAAACCGGTAAATTATAACATTTCTTTATTATATTTTATAATATAAAATAGAACCTCAGCGTTCTTGAATACAAAGCTGAAATATATAGTACAGTTAAATCTACTAAATCCACAGCGCTGGTCGGCGATGCAAATTTTCTAGTTACAGTTAGTTCAGAACTGTGGCAGCGTCGTCCTGAAAGGTTTCATCGAAGTTCGTGCGGTGAGCTCCCGGACTGCAGCAAAACGAACGATAGCATTACAGCCGCTCAGATAGGAACCGACGCCGTCGAGGCGAGAGCATAGACAATGGCAATTTTGTATACATCCACTATTGATATCGTTGTATGAATCTACGGAAAATGTGAACAGTACATTTATATATACAAGCTGTTGTTACCGTGTCCACTGCCACGGAGGCGGAGGCCATATTACCGCTAACCGAAGATAGGAGGCTCTTAACGACGGTCGTCACTTATGCAGCTACGACGTGTGGGCCCGCGGCACGACCTGCTCGCGAGGGCTCGCGGCGACTTATTGATTGGACTTGTTTTAAAAACTAATCGGTTAATATGCTTTCGGTTAGGAACCGAATCGGTTAGCTTCTGGTTGAAGAGCAAAACACTTACCGCTCTGCTACCATTGCCCATAGAAAATTGAAAGTATTTTTTTACTTCATTTAGACGTCAGTTTTAGTGGATTAAATACTGATAACTCGCTCTTCATAAAGCACAATGGTGTACTTTGCAAAATATACATTATTTTCATTTTAATTTCATTTTTATTCGCATTATTTAGATATTTATCGATAGTTATTTCAACCATTTGGCAAAAAGCTCTTTGGTGTATAGATATATATTTGGGAAAATGGGAATTTATGTTATTAACCGAGACTATTTCTTCTATTGATCACATTACAAATAAACATATAACGCAAGAAATTGAAATAAATGGAGAAAATAGCTTTTTATTTGATGGAAATAGCTTTATTCTTAACTTTTTCTTTTTTTTTTTTTAATAATATATAAGGTTGCTTTTATATTATTAAAAATACTCAACTTTTCCTTTGACCGAGAGTCAACTTTTAAATTTCATTTTAAATATAAATAAGGCGGGTTGCGTCAAAAGCAAAAAAGAAAATCGTAAAGGTGATCCCTAAAATTTGACAGATAACTTATGGACAATCTGTCATATCTTTCTTCTCTCCTTAATAAATTAGGTGCGACCCGCCGACAGGCTTTAGACCTCTATTTCTCAAATAAGACATAGAAATAAATTTGTGGAAAACAATTTATTGTGATATAGAAAAATAGAGGCGGTGGCTCAGCGGTTAAGGGCGTCGACTTCAGCCCAGAAGGTGGCAGCCTCGAGTCTGACCTCGACGTGTGAGTTTTTTACTTGAGACGTTTCATCCGTAAGCGGTGGGCCCGCCGTCGCCGCTGATGACGGCGTCCGCGGCCCCCGACCTACGCCTGGCCAGCGCGGGGGGCTTTAAGATCCAAGTTGATGGATTTGAAATTAAAATACTGTGCAGTGAGGCAAATGGAATTCGAAACAAAGATACGAAAATTCGTTATTTCAATAAGACTTTTTTATTATAAAGTTTCTTAGAAATAACAATTCTATAAGAACTACAATAAGAGCTTTATTAGGGAAAGTTAAAGTAAAAACCTTTAAAAAGGAAAAGTTCTACTTCCAAGTACAATGTCACATGAAAATCTAAGCCATTATTGTAGGTATTTATGTGCCAAATTAATATATTCGCCATTCGAAATGTTTCTTCTCCACATGATATAAAGTATCATCGACTATTATGTGTTTTCATTATGCACCATATTTTGGTTTTTAATTTGGATTGGCGTTAATAAATTTGATTTGCCACTTCCAAGTATTCAAGTTGTAGAAATTGCGGTTGATTTATTTAATTTTTAATAAAACTTGGTAACTGTCATTGAATAAAAATTTAACTTTTCTTTTTTATCGTTACCTATGCAGAGAGCGTCTGCAGTTTAAATGGTGTAAAATAACAATTCAATTTAAATTTTTCACTTTTTATGGATAAAATCTGATCTGCACGTGCATCCTTGTATAAAAGTAGTATATTTATGTTAGTTTGTCAAATCACAACAATTATCAATTTTTAGCTTATGATATTGTTTCCAGAGACGATTTCAATAGTTCACACTGAACTGTATGCGGTATCCGAACCTTTTCAAAAATATTTTGCTTTAAGTTAACAGTATTGTTTTATCGTTCTAAAACAATTCATTAGTGAAGTCATTTGTATGTAATTGGAAATTTCAATATAATATTACATCAACAACACCATAAACGAAATTTCGTAACAGAAACAGAGAAATCTATCGTCTGATACGCAACAATTCCGTCCATGAAAAATCATTCGCGACAACCGCGACATTCACGCTTCTCCCCTTCTGAAAAAATAAACGCAGGTCTCCGTTTTTATCGCGGCGCCCCCGGGGCGCGGGGCGCGGGCCGGCGGGCGGGGCGCTCGGGGCAGGAATGCTCTCGCGCCGAATAAATAAATCCACGACGAACTCCGGATCTCTATAGCGGATGTTTAACATATAAATTGCTATCACTTTTTCTGATTTATGCCCCGCGGCGCGCTGGCGGCTGCAGATAAGGCGGCGCGCACTGTCTACACGAAATATTAGGGAAATCGTTCCAATGGTATTACCTATTGCTATTCCATCGATGTCTCTATTAATTCTTCTTTGTAATCTATAGGAATATACACATATTCACTCACCGCTCTTGTGGATGGTGTGTGTGTGTGTGTGTGTATACAATTTGATATCGTTGCGTGAATATCACCTACGCCGTTACTCTTATATTTGATCGTAAATTTCCTTTTAAAAATAGTTATTGTTTAGCAAGTATCTACATAAAGAAAAAATTGTTGCATTTATTGTTCTTAAATTTACAAAGGACAAAAAACAGCGATGTAATCCTATACATATGATAATTGTATATTTTTCATGTCTGACTACGAAAGGACTATTCCATCGCACTGCAGATGGACGCATTGATTAATTACCAACTATTTTTAACTTCCTGCTAAGAAAATTAAAAATTTTTGAAAATCGGGAAGTTATTATCGGGAAGTTTTACTCCGTTTTTCGAAAATCGAATTTTCATCAGATCTTGACGTTTTGAGGTCCTAGGAAGCTCTCCTGACGATCTTACGATGGTGTCTGTATATTTGTGGATGTATGTAAAACTCTTATAACTTTTAAACGGCTTGACAGATTAGAACCATAGATTGGTATTCCAAACAGCTTTATCAAGTTTAGATTTCCTGAAAATTTGAATCGATTCAGATGCATGAAGTCCAAGAAATTAAAAAAAACTATGAAAATTTTTTAATCGTGTTTTCTTGGAATCAGTTTTAAACGGCTTTACCGATGGATTCCAAACACTAATCAGCTCTTAACATTAAAAAATCACGTTGTACGCCACTGGGCCTGTTAAAATCGGTTGATTTGTTCGCGAAATATCGTGAACGAAATAATCACAAAAAATGATTTTTTCAAAATACTCCGAAATGTTGTAGTTAATTAAAAGCATGTTTTAAGTACTTTTATATAACATATAAACCCGCATCGATCACCACCAGGCCGATTAAAATCGGTTGATTCGTTTGTGAGATATCGTGAACGAAAAATAAAAAAAAAAGTTATTGTATCAAAATATTCCAAAATTTTGTACCTAATTAAATGCATATTCTGAATTCTATTGAAGAACTTAAAAGCCTTCGTTGATTGTTGCTAATTCAGTCAAAATCTATTAATTTGTTCAAGATATATCGAATATAGAAAAATAAAAAAAAAAACTTGTCTTAAAATAATTCTTAAATTCTGTATCTAATCAAATTCGCATTGTCAAAAATTTTTTGCTTAAAAAATCGCGTCAAATTCTGTATATTTTAGAGAGTTTCGAACTTGAAAATAGCGGGAAGCTTCAGGGTTGGCCTACAGGGTTAACCACTTTTCTAATTTTTTTATGTGTGATTTGTGTAAATTATTTTTTCTTCACATTCACATTACCATCGTAAGAATATCGCGCTGAAGACTTCAAGCCAGTAAACTGACGGACTGAGCGAATCGTGGGATAGAGGACGTCAGCCGGTCGTGTGCCCGGCTCCGCTGGCGCTGGCTATGTTTGTAGGTTCTCGGCTTCTGCGACGGCACCTACTACTGCATATTAACATGATGCATCTATTCTAAGTTTGTTACTAAAGGGGTTTTCTTTTCGTGACACCCAATGTTCTATTACGTAAAGCCAACTGCTTTACGGTTCTTAAAAATGCTTAAACCTAAAAATTTTAGGATTCCCCTACGCCAATAGTACGCCAGCCAGTAATTTATTGTATGACACACAACTTATTTAATGATTCAGTTTTTAAAAACGTGTTGATATCCGTCACGTAGACACAAAGTTCAGTAAACGATAATACTGAGCTGTCATTTGCTTATTCTCGTGTCGTATGTCGTGGAGGCAAGAACAAATGTAAAATAGGCTCGGTTCTAATATAAAGAGCATGTAAGGGCGGATGGATAATATGTCAGTGAAGTATACAGAGCATGAGCGTGAGCACGTCGGCGCTAAACTGTGTACCTAAGAACGTAAGTCACAAAATAACTTATTAAAATTATTTTGCTCTCAAGCATTTTTCTGGACTTAAATACCTCTATTTGTTCGTATTGCACTTGTATCGTTAAAAAACATTCATATTAACACATTTAACATGGATGCCGATGAAACATCTTTCATTTATTAGCTTAAAAATTACAGTAAGTGGTTTCCAATTGAAAATAGCTGCCTAATCGTAATAGTTCAAGTAAAATTAATAAAAAGCTAAACTTAACAAAAATCAAAAAAAAAAACAGCAATCAATTGTATGAGTTTATGGATATAAGCCGTCACCAACCAAAGCAGCGCGCGAGCGAAGTGCCTCTAAGCGGATGATTGCTTTTGTTTTAACCGACTTCAAAATTTAAAAAGGAGGAGGTTCTTAATTCGACTGTATTTTTTTTTGTTTTTTTTTTTATAATGTTTGTTACCTCAGTTTTTATGGTATGTGTCTGTTGGTAGATAGATATGTGTCTATTGCTAGATGTATGGTATGTGTCTATTGCTAGATATACTGTGGTGTTTCCTTGGCTGACACCGACTCCAAAAATAACAATAATTGTAATTACATTATACTATCGTAATAATTTTGTTAACTTTAACTAAGTTTACTTTCATTTCATGGTACTTAGGAAAACACTAAAAATATTTGTTTAAAATGTTTTGGAATAGGTTTTGTTTTGTAGTCGGTTTTTTTTTGTTAAAATTTTTTTTTATTTATAAAATTAAACACGTGGATACTGTTGCTTTGTAGAATTGTAGCAGCGTGAATAGTGCAATCACTATGGCACTTGTTTGTCAAAAGTTATTGACGAAGTCTGTTAAAATAACTGTAAATGTTGTATCATCTTGTACCACGACAATACCAGTTCTTACAACGGCCAAATTTTTGAAAGAGGAAGACGTAGAACTAGTGAGCAATCCTGCGTACAGTCTCGACCTGGCACCTTGTGACTTTTTTGTTCGCAAAAATTAAGAATCAATTACGCGGTCAAGAATTTTAATCGCCAGCTATCGAAGAGTAAGAAAAACATGTTTCTGAGTTCACCAGGAGGAATAATAATATAATTTTTTTTCAAAATTGATTTATTCGTATGAAAAATTGCATTTATGCTAAAGGAGGATGTTTTGAGAAACAATAAATTATTTTTTTACGTAATATTTTTTCTGTCGTTCAAAAAATTGTCAATGCATTTTAGCCATAATATTCTAAGTATCAGTAAACTACTGCATAGCTCTGATTGACGGTTAATTTTCACCATGTAATGCCACGATCCATTGTAGATTCTATGATAACTGGAATTGTCTTTTTATGCTTATATCCACATTTTTATGGCAGATGGTGTTTAGCACATTATTGACGTTATATATGATAATAAACTGTATGTTTGACATGCAATGTGCAGCTAGAGAACTCACAACCGCTTACATGGTCACGGAACAAGTATAAAACACAAATTTACAACCCCGTAATTTATTAACTAATTGAATTGGCCTTAATAGATTGATAAGGTGCAAGCAAAATTTAATATGGCATATTTCACAGCAGATATTTATAAAGTTTTCAAAATAAACATTTAACTTAAAATCTTCCGATAAATATTGTCAAAAACACTCTGTAATAACCGATCCTTTTTGATCTTTTCTTTCATGTTTCTCAAAGGGAACGATTCAAGAAAAATAAATATTGCAAATTATCAATTGTGCGCATTTATTCAGCAAAAATAATTGATTGTTTGCACAGAAATAGGCCTGAAATAACGGAACATGTATAAAAACTTGAATGAAAGGCACCCTCCTTTCATTTCCGCGTAGTGGAACGAAAACGGTGCGTTTCCTGTCCATAATAGACTCGCAAAAATTATTTCCACTTTTTTCGGGTTCATCGGCGAAAACTGGAAAAATTGAATGGTGAATATTTCGACATTTTGTGTGCATTCACACACCTCGCCCTTGTTTGCGCATACGGGTTACGTTGGTGGTTATTAATTGGACTTATTAAGTTCAGCAATTTTCGCTTAGACGTGGAAGAATCATCATTATCGCAAAACAAACGCCACCCCTCGACCCGTTGCAACGGGCAGACGGTACGAATGCGTGGCATCAGAGTTGACAGCATGTAATTGTAGGGTATTATTTATTGGTCTAGGGTATATTTTCGGATAGCAATACATACGGCATCTCTATTCGGTGGATGCAAATGGGATTAACCATTTCAAAACGAATTTTGCCATTATCTTGTACATAATATACATTACGATAGAACATTGTTGAAATAAACGTTGTACAAAATTGGAACAATTGTAGAGTTTTTTTTTTTAATTTTATTATGTCTATATATAAAAGCAAAAAGATAATTTTCGCTATCTCGCCCGTCACTTTTGAACGCGCCACTCGTTGAATCGTGACCGTTTAGATTTTTTATCATTTTTTATCATTTTTTATTAGATATTTACGTTTTTATTCAACGTCATAATTTGATTTTTATAAAAATTTATATGCTATTTCCATTGGATTGATCTCTCAGTGATTCCGCCGCCGCGATGAGCCCGTAAGAAGACGTAGACCATCTCATTTAAGCGGCCACCCCCGCGGTGATCAGGGTCACAATTTACAATTCTGTGCAGACAATCGAATTGGAAATAAGCTTTTTAATTTTGCCGCTATGCCACCTTTCAATAAATTATGAATTTTCATGCAAATCGACTTGCTTAAGCTTTGATTAGCGTCGATATTAAGATAGTTAATTAAATTTAGACAATGTCCACATCCGCCTCGATTTAAAATTTTCAATTGAAATTGAAGAAGTCAATATTGCAATACTTTTTAGCTCTAATAAATAATGGCTGTATTATAAATAATTATTGTAAGTTCATATATCATCGCAAAGTGGTATATGAGAGTTATTTCCTGGCAGCGGAAGTTGTGATAAAGATCTTTAATTGCTATGTTTCAGTTATAAATTAGAGAATCGTATGTCAATAAGAATAAATATAAAATGACATAAATAAACAACGGTTAATAGGATTTTAAGTAACGACAACACAAACATAGCTATCCTATACAGAATTTATATAAAATATTTCGTTTTACTGAACAATAGATATTTTACCACGACGCAGAACCGATTAAGACAGTCGTACTCCGACACTTCGAGCATTATAGACGGCTTAAGCCGTCAATACAAATCTATAATGTCAAAATAAAATGCGCACTTAAAGTGCGCATTTTATTTTGACAGTGAGAAGAAAAAGACAATCTTCTATCAGAAAAAGAAAATCTCTCTTTTCACCCCGTACTGGGCCGATAAACTCAGACAATAATCGCTTATTGCATACCTATGCTATGTGAAGTTCCCAAACATAGCACCGTGTGCTGAATTTGTTTTCGCTTTAGCACATAGTAAAGCTTATGAAGCGTTAGCGCTAATAATTTTTATCTGAACTCACTCAAGGAGAAAATTTTTTGTGTGTAAGGATTCCATATAACCCGGCTGGTATATCTTTCATCAGAAAATAGTTTCTGTTTCTACGCATGTTAAGACACGGGAATATACTAATAATATTATGAGCTCACTCCTATTTACCAAAAGGGTAGGCAAAAACTATAGATTTTCACAAATCATATGCTAATACATTTTAATATCGAAGAGAAGATAAATCAGAAGGACAAAACATATCTACGTACAAGGAAATCGGTTCATTTCGTTAATACTACATAAGGACAGGTACGTTTTGACTCGAGATCTTTTTAATAAGAGTTATAATTTACAAAATTTATGAATTGAAACAATAATGTGAATCTACTTATTAAGATAATTGCTCATTTCAAGTAATTACTCTAAGTGGGCAATATATATATATATATATCAGTACCTGGGTGACCAAGCTTTAGTTGAAGTTTTTTTTTCTCAATATCATATTATGAGAATTTTCAAACCTACTTAGTAGTATTATAAATATAGTCACACTTAAATAACTGCATTCATAAGTCATGCATGTACTTAGTTCTACATATTATGTTAAACAGTTTGCCATATTATCGTTTTACTTTACCATTCCTTTATATTTAGTCATAAATTTTTGAAGTACTAATATGATATTTCTTCCCAGACTCCGCATCATAATGCGGATATGTCGAGAATTTTAAATCCAAAGTACTTTTCATGTAGTTGGTCGCTTTGCTCTAGATAATACTGCATATAACATGCTATGGATAAAAACTGACGATCATAAGCTTTCAAAAAACTAAGGCGGAAATCCATAATAGACGCTTACCTGCAACATGCATTAACATGCAGCATGCAACCCACCGCTGACCCTTGAATCTGCCTCTCCACTACGAATCTCTATCCAGATGATTGAATATTGATTCCAGAGGATTGACAGATATCGAACACCTAAGCCTGTATTAATTTATTAATTATCTTATTCCTCTAATCTTTATATTATTGATTTCTGCGTACGTTTCATGCCAAACCAGGCATATCCTCAGGAAAATTCAGACAGTCACATCCACCAGGGTCGACGGTTGCTTGCAACATGCATTAATATGCAGCATGCAACCCACTGCTGACCCTCGAATCTGCCCTTCCACTACGAATCTCTATCTAAAGAATTTAATATTGATTCAAGAGGATTGACAGATATCGAACACCTAAGCAAGTGTTAATTTTATTTTTTATAATTATCGTAGTCCGCTAATCGTTATTATGATAATTTCTACGTATGTTTCATGCCAACATTGCATAACAGCGATTCTCTTAACGAAATCGTGTCGGTTGTTTTTAACACTCCTTACATCCTGGTGGATGTAACTGTCTGCAATTTCTTGAGAATTGCCTGGTCGGCTCTATGTTTTTGTTGTTCATAACGGTGAGCGGGCGACGATTACGAAATTCGCCATTGAGATTGCCACGACCGCGCTTGTATTCCGCAAACTAGTTATGAATAGTCATCTTGCATGGTGCTTTATCGCCAATAGTACTTCGAAGCCGAGTGAGGTTTTGCTGAGCTATCAAATCACACTTGAAACCATAGAAAATCACATAACGATTTTCACGACTTAAATCCATGGTGATGAAAATACGCAATTTTTAAAATGACGCCAGAATGTAAAGACAATTGATAGTTAGATGAAACAAACTGTATTCTGCGGCCAAAGAGTTTCATTTATAAATTTAGTAATTACTTTTTAAATAAATAAAAGCAATTTCAATATTTTTTATATAAGTGTATAGTTACAGAAAATTATAGTGCGCCCCACGTATTAATAAACAAGTGATTTTTGTATAAATTTGCCTCGACAGTCTCGCCAACGATTGCGTACAAAATTTTCATTTTAACTAAGTTTTGTTTTTCAAATTTACCTAAGTAGATGACGACTCTGAAAAAAATAGTTTATAAATCTAAGCGTTACTATATTTAACATCAATTCCGAAATTTGGAGATAATCATATTGTTGCTGTCGTTGTTTCTCAAAAATAAATAGCGCTAGATGGTATAGACTATAGACAGTATACAAATAAATTATTATTTACTTACTGTCATTCTGATCAAAATGGAATTTACTTATATCAAGGATGAGACAAATTGGAATCGAGGACAGGTCCAGGATCGGAATCAGCAACGGTACAGCAAGCGGTATACAAGATGAAGGAATACATTCCATGTCCACGAGGACGAAAGGTGTATATATATAATAAGCATTGATGTTTCAAAAAGGCCCATAATAATTTCTATATGAATTTTCATTTTGAGAAGACTTTACTTCCCAAATTTGTCCACATAGGAACTTTCTTTGGAAAAACGATTGCGAGTTTTTTAAAGCACAGTCTAACAGCAAATTAACAGGCAAATCATCACATAGTACATGGTAACCGTCGCCCATGGACACTTGCAATTCCATAGAAGTCATTAGTGCTTCACCAGCCTCTTTGGATGTATAGGAAGGAGGTAATAGGATGTCTAATTGAGTAAATCATGTTGATGTGAGGGGAAGAGAGGCGAATGGGTAACCAGAACTCTCACTCACTTGAAATGCAACAGCGAAAGCTGTTACTTCACGTCCCTATTCTGTGAGAGTGTGGTATGTTACCGGTCGAGCCGGCGCATTTTAGGCCATTTCTGTGGTGCGTTAATTAATTATTTTGTCGCTATGGCATTGATTCTCAACAACAAATTAACTCAACACCACACGACATAAACTGCAGATGTTTCTATAATATACGTACTATTGTAATCTAAATATATATTACTAGAACTAAACATAAGCTGTTTGTCTTGTGGGGAGTTATAATATTTCTACGTAAAACACGAAAGATGCCGAGCAAAGTTCAATTCATAAGATGACTGCTCACTTTAAAAATATGTTATGTATTCCACGACATACGTGAAATATCGATGTCTAACATGCGCACAGCGTTGAAGCTCAGAAAAAAGGGAGTGCAACGTACGGCCCTAGTAAGTATTAACTTGTACTTGAAGTTGCTGAAACTAGACGCAGCTTCACATCGCTCGGCCTATAACTTGCAGAGACTCTGTTGCACTCTGTGGAGAGATGTGTGCTGATGTTATGAGATTCTCTTGGCGATTTTAAAGAATTCTTACCTTTATTGATTCAAAATGTAGCTAAAACATCACACGTGTAATAATCACAATGTAACAATGTGTCGCTGGAGACTTCCATATGTTACTAGTTGTGATGCTTTGTTTATTAAAAAAACAGAATGACGATACTATATATATATATATATATATATATATATATATATATATATGCGAGAGGGACAGGGACAAGGACAACAAAGGAAAGTTATAAAAAACGCATTTAATTACCGCAAAAATGAGTTACTGTGGAAACAGCAAGAAAACTATGTATTACATCTAGCTTTCAGGTATACAGCAAAAAGGAACAAAAACAGACCTATCTTCTTGTGGCTGATGTTCAATGGATAAAATCATGCAATTTTATAGATATAGTGATGGAGATTTATCAAGCTATCATATGATATACAAAACTTAAAGATATCAACAGCGCAGCGAAAAGTAATGTCGTAACGCCGCCAAATCTCTTATAGTGTGCATTTGCATTATATCTGGTTAGAAAAATCATAAAATTGCATCCCAGAATGAAATATCATAACCTGGTCCTTCTCACGATACTATTCCCAATCTTGAACCCCGATCTCTCAATCTCAATATCACGTCACGTTATCAACATGTGAGTTAACAAAAAATATTAATTTGCGAATATGGGTTATGGTAATTATGCTTGGGACACCGATATAAATAGTATGCACACGTGATACGTCTCAAGAATTTTATTGATATCGGTTCTGTTGTTGTGATAAGTAAACCCTGAGCGAGAAACAAATACACAAATAAATATACTGTTTAATTTAAATATCAACAAGGAACTGAAATTTAAACTTTTTAAGTATTTGGTGATATGTTCGTGAATTTTAGTAGAAGATAGTAGAATTCGTAATAACTATCTTGTTGACAAACCGCTGACTGGCATCTTAACGTATATATACATAGACATTGCGTGCCAGTCGTCGACTACAGTAAACACGTCTGCTGTTAAATTAAAAGTTAAGAAACAATAGTTTCAGCGGTTATTACCAATTGTATGTTTAAGGGATTTTTAAAAAGGAACGTGTCCCGGTCGCCGGGCGGCGCGCCGATCGCTATTCGCGTCAGGGCCGCGTTTAGCCCTGACTCGGATTTAAGTAGCGGGGGCCCGCGCCGCGCATACTAACTCCACGTCTGAGAAAAATTATCGGTTTCAGAAAAACGGTATCTTTGAGATAGAAGGCTTACATGCTCTTAAAGGGTACAATATTTTCGTCATTTGTTCGTTTTCCTTTAATTTGGACTTTATTTATGAAGGTACCTACGTCAATAAATTGAGTTTGTTGTCCGAAGTATCCAATGGGTACAATTTTCAAATACTGCTCTCTGAACTGTATGTATCTTTATTAAATCCTTTTACATATTAAATTCCTAAGATAAGTTTACAATCTTTGTGTTTAACTTTTGTTTTTTTTTTGTGAATTCAAAAAGGATCTGAAGGGTTTTATCTACAAAAACTACAAATATAAAATTTAGAAAAGAGTCCCTAAAAATTAGAGGAAAGTTATATTCTCACGAAAATTTTTCGTTACTTAGAATATATCTACTATTTAAATCATAATATAAATTAAATTTGGAATTCTTTTTTATTTCTATTATTTTCGAAATAAGATGTTTATTTTACACTGAAAAAGTAATAAATTTCAAAAGCAACCGAACCGAATATTTGTATGTAAGGGGTAGCGTATGTTTCTTGTTCAGTAAAAAATGCCCATGTGGATTTGGTCAAGCAAACTTTGCAGCGTAACCAGACGTGTACGCGGAGCAAGATCCAAGTTCTATAAACACGAATAAGGTTTTCATAATCGCTTAAGGGCAATTCTGAAGAGGTACGGATCTCAGCGTATATCATTACAAGAGACTGCTAGATCAATGAAGGCTGGCCCCGACTGTGAGCACTATAGTAAGGATCTGGTAAGAGAGGCTTGAAAAGCTGACATCGCGTCGTTTGCTTAAAATAAGGGTAATTTGTGAACGCTCATGCTATAGAATCGTCTCGGTTTGTCAGAACATTTTTAGGCTGGTGTTTTTTTTTCACCAGGGCGTGCTGTAGTCGCGACTCTCAACAGATGAGATTAAGACAGCCTTCACATGAAGGTCGAGATTCTTAATTTACCAGGAGCGAGTGTCGATATATGTGTAATCTGTTTTTTGATTATTTGCAACTTTCTTTTGTACTGTTATATGGGCAATTTTTTTCAAGGAATTTGGACGTAATAATATATTCTAAGTAACGAAATTTTCTACAGATAATCAACCTGTTCCCTTTCTTTAGTATCTGATGTAGAGAGTTTTAGTCAAAGGCCGGATTCAGACGTGTTAAAACGGACATCCTCTACGGAATTCTCCTCGGAATAAAAAGGAAGACCGGCAAAGGTGCGGCGCGGGCGGCGCCTCTAGTCTAGAACGCTTAATCGCTAATAGCTGGGGCGAACAGTCTATTTACAAATTCAAATGTGTATAACATATATATTGAGACATAATCATCACTGCAGAGTCTCGTCATCGATTATTCCGAGCTCACCACAGCTGGTGTGCCGATGTATAGTGTACAGACAGCATAAATTAGGAGACGAAACAGAGCTTTGTCGAATTGCAATTTGGACCGATAGAGGTGGCGACGTTTCTTTGATGCGAATACGGAAATGTTGATTTTGGAAAAAGTTCGGCAATACAAGTGCTAGACGGTGTACCTTACTTAGAACATGGCATTGGAAGTTGTTTCATTTTGCTAAATTGTATGAATTGATATTTTTTCTCATTTTAATAGTCGTTACTAATTCGGTGCCTCGAACCCTATCGCATTTTCTTTCAATATCATTACATTACTTCTTTTGGTTTTCCTTTACACTCGCCACATAATTTTTAATTTCATTTCAGTGTACTTTCTTCCTTTAAAAATTTTAATTAGTAAAAACACTTAAGTATATATGAGTTTTGTTATAAAGTGTTTGTGAAAGGTTCTAGTTTGATGGAAGTTAGAAATTTTCATTGATTTCAGGATTACAGAAGACGTTTATAAAGTAACATAGAAACAATGAACTTTAAAATTAAAAGTTGGTCGAATAACTATTACAGTATGGTAGACGGGGCTCCGAAATATGTTAAAAAAAAATTGTTATAATAAGCTATTTTTTCGTAAGAATGAACTTAAAATATTTAGATGTAACTGATTTTTTAACAAATTGGATTCATCAAATTGTCACTGCCTATATTTTTTCCACATGATAATAATTTCTAGTTGCTTCCGTAGCGTTTTTATATTCTCATTTTTGACGAGGAATAGTAAAATACGAGATCGATGATCTGGCTTTGTTTTCGGGTTACATTTGCTAATGTAGATGTCTTAAGTGCTACCACTTCAACAACATTAGCGATGCAAGCGGGACGTCAACGCTCAGTAGTAGTAGTATTTAGTACGTTTTTTTTGTTTGAGGATTACTTAGATTTTTTTTACAGACTCGAAGTATTTTTTTTTGTGAAAAGGAATATTGGGATATAAATGATGCCGTTGTGAAAGTGGAGTCACGAATATTGCAGCTGTTGTTCATCTTTGGTGAAGTAATAATTATATTCCTTTATCGTTGCTACGCCTCGTTCACCTACGTCATTACTTATTGTTAATGTTTAAAAAAAATTACTCATTTTTATAGTAATTATACATCTTTTTATAAAAAATTTTTTATGAACATAACTATATGCACTTTTTTGATAAGATTAATAGTTCCGCTGTAATACTCGAAAATCCGTCAAATTTATGGTTAATTCAATTTTGTCTTTGAATAATCGCTGAACCAATGGATTTGCCCAAAAAATGATCTAAAACGTTTTTAACCGACTTCAAAATTAAAAAAGAGAAGGTTCTCAATTCGACTGTCTTTTTTATGTTTTATTACCTCAGAACTTGCGACTGGGTGGACAGATTTTGATAATTCTTTTTTTATTGGAAAGCTGGTGCTTCCTGTGTAGTCCTATTTTAATTTGGTTGAGTTTTGATAATGATATCCATGAGAAAATCATATAAACCTTAAATTTTCATTAAGAATGTGCGCGACAAATGGATGAATCACTCAATATCACGCCAACCGATTTATTTCAATGATTCTTCTTTTATTAGAAAGGATGTATTTCGAGAGTAAATTGATGAGAGTTTGCTTGAGTTCTGATTGTGGGATCTACTATGGGATTCTTTGGAGCAAATTAACAATACTCGGCCGAATCTTTTATAGGCTTTTCGGGTGTTTGAGTCACCTACCGTAAGGTCGTTGTCTATTGTCTATGGTCGGTGTCTATTGCTAGATAAATTTAGTGTTTCCTTGGCAGACACCGACTCCAAAAACAACAGTAATTGTAACCATATAATATTATCGTAATAATTTGATTGACTTTTCAGTAGTCTAATATTTTTCATTTCATTTTACTTAGGACAAATCTAAAAATATATTGATCTTTGTTTGTTATTCATAGGTATGTGTTGAGTTAAATTTGAAGTGCACGTGTACCTATCTATCTTTATGCGCGGTAAACACATAAATCGTACCTACATATTGATGAGTAAAAAAAGTAAGTTGACTATTAAGTTGAGAAGAATACGCAATTATTCCTTTACTTTTTAGTGCATATTAATTTGTTTTGGAATAGGTTTTGTTTTGAAGTCGTTTTTTTTTGTTAAATTTTTCGTTTATTTGGAGTTTAATTCCCTATAAAAATATGTATGGAGATTTTTTATATGGCGTGTTGTGAGCTATTTATAAAACTCAGAAGCAGAGTTAATTTTTTCCATACATTTCATATGGAAAATTTTTAATCACCCTGATATTGTATTTTGGTGCGAACTACGCCGATAAACGAAAAAAAAAATTTGAACTACGAATATTAGATTCTTGCGTAACTGAATTTTCATAATTCTTACAAATACGACTACTTAATACATTTACTAACACACTCAGTCACACATTTACACACCTGACTCCTTCATATCGCACCCACAATCACAAAATATACAATCACAAGTCACTGACGTAACATATTCACTCGTCACGATGTTAATTAACCACTTTGCTCGTAGTCTATTTGTAAATATTTTTTTCTGTCTATTATAAAACACACTTATTTTATAAAATAACTCCATATATTAGACCTACGCACATCATACCACACCATACAATTTATTCATACGCATAATCAAAAGAAATATTAAACTTTCTACTCTCCCAAATAAAGCAGAACTTATACATTTGTTTCGTAAAACTGTGTACATATAGAACTATAAGTAAAATTATACGTAAGCTATATTTTATACACTGAAACAATGGAAATGTAGAAATGCAATTTTCCTCTATTCTAAATGCAATAATTATAATAAATAATTATTGTATTTATTATATGTGTTTACTGTTATATGTATTTACTAAATACAATAATGCATTTATTGTTTCTGCATTCCTTATTTATCTCATACTTCTTTTTTGATAACTTAGCAAGCGACATTTGATAATTTATTGGCGCCTGTTTCAGCCATCTGTGGTTTTGATCAAAGTGTCCATTTATTAATTGCTACGACAAAAATGTCAAAATCAAAGCTACAAAATATACGTAACGTAAATTATAAAATGTAATATTAAAATTTAGGACAGTATTGCATAGAACAGAGATTATTTGGGAAATTATTGTTTGAGCCGAGTGCTGGTTGTTATTTACACTTAAAATTCAAAGGAAATTGACTATAATCATCATGTTACTACAACAAAACGGGTACAAAATGAAACCGTTATTAATTATGTCAAAAAGAGGCCATCTGTAGTAGCTGAGAAACCATCTTCTATGGAAGCAAACTGTTTAACTATAAAAATAATAAAATATATTCGTTATTTATTTGTATTTATAATCTTCCTTCTCAAATAAGTATAAACAACTTTGTAGATTCGATTAATGATTTATTAACTGTTTCATCAATATATCAAAATATCATCATCTGTGGTGATAAGAAACATTGGCTTTAGAGACAACCAATGAGACCGAAAATCATATATTTAGATCTAATATATAAACCTTATCGCATATCAAGGTATCCTACTTTTTACACCACTCTTTACGTAGGTAAAAATTGTGCAGGTAGTTGAATTAAAAAACAAGAACCAAATACATAGTGTTATACTTGAAAAATATCTCACAAGGTTTCAAAATTTTTGCTATAATATAATTAGAAAAATTAAATTGGATTACGAAAGAAAAGAGAATAAAAAAGCAAACTAGAATAACAATTAATTATGGAAATTCATAAATGATGTAACAAATAGAATCAAATACAAAAACTCTTTAAATTTATTGGCATCCAATCAATCCCAGAACGATGTAAATCACTATTTTGCGAAAGTATGGCTTTTGGCTTCAAAAACAATTTTGAATTCCTGTAGGTGTCCCACCATCCTAAATAACAGTTTCAAGTTTTTCTCAGGCGCACTATATGGTCATATTATTCACCGACAATAATGTAATCGAAAGTCTAATTCTGAATTTTAAACTTAATTGTGTTATTGGATGGGATAACCTAATGATACAACATAGAGAAGTTCACTATTTCTTCCATGACATACGTTTGCAACCTGACTCTCTTATGGAATGTTTCTTACAGGTTTTAAAAAATCTGTAATCATTGAAGTACACAATTTTTTTATTAACCATTAATGAACAGTTACAATCCTTTATCCGTACTTAGCAAAAATAGTAGAAGGATTAATTAACAATAAATAATGAATAATATATAAGTGAATTATTTGGAGAACGAAAACTTGTCATCAGTGGAATATGACCCTCGAGAGAGTAAATCGATTTCTTATGCTGTTAATAAAGTTATGACTCAAATTTGGATTAGAAAAATAAAGTAATGATAGTTAATGAAGACTATCATAATCAGAAAGGCGTTTGACACAGTCTCAATTATCTTGCTCACAAAAATGTTTGAACACTGTGGAATCAGAGACACAAAAGTTAATTGAACTTGCGTTTTAAGAGTTATCTTTAAAATTGCAGGCAATTTGAGTGCTCAAAAGTTAATGTTCTATTGGGGATCAATAGATTAACAAATTTTGAAATGGACGACTTACACACATTCCCACATTGCGAGTTAAATAAAAGCTTGCAAAAAATCCATAAAAATGTCACGTTTGACGTAAACATATAGATTTACCACATTTAAAATACCGTGACTGATGTAAATTCACCGACAACGCAAATAATCACGCCCACGTATTTCGAAATATACAAGGGCAGTATTGTCGCAGACGTCTCTTTTTTGTAAATCAGTTAGTCTTATTCTGTTACATATTTGGCAAGAGCTTATTTTATAAATATATAAAGTTGCGCGCGCATATGGATTTTATGAAAGTCAATAATAAATAAAAAAAAATATACAGTTTTAAATCAATTGTAATCGTAATCTAAACATTATAATAGGCAGCCGTACTAAATGAAATTTTAACATAACGCCTGAACGAGTACAACGAAATCACCGAGCGGGCATCGTCTTAAATTACTTCGTGTATAAGTAATAGGCCGTGCGCCGGCGCGGGCGCGGGCTCTAAAAACTATTGCTCCGGATACCATTAACTGAATATTCAATTAGCCGTTTTACGGCTTAACTCAATATTGCGTTTAGATTAACTTAACTGGAGTGAGCCGTAACTGGTTAATTAATTTCTGTGTTCGCTTTAAAGTTTTGACTGAATAACGATTGTTTTGTTGGCACTGTATGTTTTGTTGATTCGCTTTTGGTGAGATTTTCTGTTTTAGATGAGCAATATTAAGCGGAAGGTTTATTCTGGTTTAGGATGATTTCAAGATTTTTTATATTTAAACGTAAGCTCACTATTTATAAGTTTAAGCGTCGTTCAGTTATTTTTGTGAACCTTACGCAAACTGCACTGTGTAATTTTGAATGCACTTATTAATAATTACAATTGCAAAATTATTAATAATTACATTACTAATAATTTCGGATTTACATAAATCAAATGATAAATCAGCAACGCGAAATATGCACGACGCGCTGACTCTGATTAACAGATCGAGTAGTTCGACTTACGCCGGCTGGCGTCTTCGCCCGCAGTATAACGCTTGTTCACACTCGCGTCGTCTGCTTATCACGAAGATGATATGCTATATATTATAACGATGAACAATCATTTCTTTCGGGCTCCCTTTTATTGCATTTCATTAGGATCGATCTCGTTAAGGAAAACGACTCCACGGTGACCGAAAGCATTCAAATGATAGGGAACACGAGCAAAATATTGTCAATATTGGGTTTTCAATTTTTAAATAAAGCGGAATCTTCTGTTAACTTTCATTTTTTCATTTGTTTTCCTTCACAAGTTTGAAATTTTAATGTAAACTAGAATACCGTGTTGTAATGTAATTCTTGGCTCTTCTACACCATGCCAGTGTATATTATGATTACCAAACCATCGAATACCAGTACAGATGTGCAATTTTTCTTTCGCTTGTGTAGCAATTTTAATATCATGAGGTCCCTTTCTAATTAGTGCCCAGGTGTAGTTATGCATTTATTATGAGCTATCGGTATTCCTCTCACGCCCGGTTCCATACTTTAAAAGGCGCTTAGACACTAACGAAATGAAGATGCATGTAATTTGATTTGCATCATATTCGCATTATTGTTAGAGCAATTTCTAATGGAATTTTTAAATTTTTATGAGAGTCATTAACTCGTATTTTAAATAGTTGTTTCTGAATTAAATGTAAATATCGACTTAACATGGTAATAAAAATGCGAACATAATTTCTTTTTTTTTTAAATCATTCAAAAGCAACAAACACATGACTGTAAATATTAAATATTTTATATTTAATTTATCGATGTATGTATATATAATTAAACACATCTTAAACACAAAATTTCAAAATAGCCGTCAATGTTTTTCAATAGCCTCGGTTTTATGATGATGTTGAATTCACCGTGAACATGAGCGACTATTGATATAAAAATGTCCCTATTATCTTGACCTGTAAATGTATGAATGTGATAAAATTTTATGAGTCAGTTTTCATCTTTTCCTGACATTTGAAACTTAAAAATTTTGCAATAGTATGACAATATATTTATGGTCAAAAGAAAAGAGAAAATCATTTTTCTTTAAAAACTTCCAAATATTTTTTTCTAAAAAAAAATAAAATACCTATATTTTTTCGATAGTGAAAATATTTTATAAAATATTGATGCCTTAAAACGTATAATCAAAAAATAAAGCCGTAAATACAATATATTTTAAGTAAACAACTTTTATTACTTAAAATTATAATTTTTAACTTTATATTTAATTTACTTATTTGTTTTGATGAGTCTTCTACATTACATTTTGTAACGAGCGTCTGTTGAAGAATCCTGGAGATAAATATTAGAACTCGTCAGGGGCTACTAGTAAACTCTTAGTTTGAGCTCTTTGAATTTGGTTTGAAAAGTCTTATACATTCAATTTTTTTACCATGGTCTGATAATGGAGCTAGGAAGTAAATAATAGAACTACGATTAATTAAATCAAAAATATAATACTATTCACTAAAACATTAAAAATAAATGAAATTTTACAAAGAAAAAAATAAAAATAAAAAATGACTTCAAAACGCATTTGAATTAAAAAATTAATCATTATACTAAGTCCAAATAAATTAAGAAAAGGACAAGAATTATTAATTAAATATTCACAATATGTAATTGATCATTTTTGTTAGTCGATGCTGACCAAGGCAAGTAGTTATGAAAATAGTTCTGAGTAACTTACTTAGCATATTTGCGTAATATACATTTACCTAGTTACGTAGATCAATATGAAAGTGTTTAGAAAATCAAAAACTTAGCAAACAAGCAAATTATATTTATTATTGTTGTTTTTAAAATACTCTCTTAAGATTAACACTCCAGTGCATTCGACGGAATCACTGCTAAATAATCTTCGCTCACTCGCGTTTAGCGGTCGCTTCGACGGCCTGTTCATTTGCAGCCACTGCTTCCTCGGCATCCGCAAACCACTCTCCTCGAAGTTTTTCTATTTTTAAGAGATTGTTGCATAATGACCTGTGATTCCCAAGGAAAAGGCCACTATATTTTTTTGACGCTTCAACCTCGTCTTACTTTAGTAGGCAACTCTTCGAATGGAAGCACTCATTGAGAAGGCTGTCTTTTGGTTTCGAAATCATAATAGTAAATTCTACTTTCATCAACTGTAACTATATCGTATACAGCATTAGAGTCAACACAGACAAATGCTTGCATCATTTCACAGCACCAAGTAACACAACGGAGTTTCTGAACTTCGGTCAAATTATGAGGTATGCACCGAGTTTAAAGCTTCCAAACCGCTAAATGAATGATTTTTTGCATTTGGCTCATACCGATGCCTAAGTTTGTCCGAATGTGCTGGTAGTTACTCTTTTATGAGCCTCTGTCATGAGCCACACAGCCATGTTGTCTTTGGTTGTCGTAGTAGGACGTTCTTCACCAGTTTGTTCGTCAGATTAGCGCGACCACGTTTGAATTAGTCAAACTAGTCATAAACAATTAACAATGAACACTAGAATCTTTGGTCTTCTTAAGAGACTTACCTCTCGTCGAGTAAAAATAAAACAGGAAAGCTCTACATTGGTGGAGGCGCCGCGTATAAGAAGACCAAAGATTCTAGTGTTCGAAATTAAAGAGTATATTCCTTCTAGATCGATATGTTTATTAATCAGTTCTTCAAACTTCCCTTCTATTATTTCTATACTTTTACTTATCAACTTATTATAACAATTCACTCTTTATTACTATAAAACTTGTAAACTCGGCATCAGCCCTCGTCCCCTTTCTCTGTACTTCTCTCTAGTTCTACTCAATTGTTATGCGCGAGCTCGGATTCGAATGTTTTATTCTATTCTAATTTGAAATTGAACGCGAACCCGCGAACCCTCATATGCAAGCAGGGAGGTCGGATACCCCCTATGTCACCTACTACTAATATATATATATATATATATATATATATATATATATATATATATATGTATTGCGATTTTGCCAACGTTATAACACATTCCCGTTTAATGTCGAGATCGCTATATATCTGAAACGTGTACGATAGTTGAAACCGAATCTGAATAAATAACTTTTATCGCGAGAATCGCGACGCCCGCGCAGCGCTAACAAAAAGCTGCCCCGGTGTGTCTCGTGCGCACGTCGCGGGCTCGGCGGGCGCCGGGAGCGCGGTCGGGTCTCGCTACAAAACAGGCTTTTTGTTCGGGTCCAAAACATCGTTAAAGCCCCATAAAGCGCCGCAGCTGGCTCGAATTAAAATTGGATTTAAATTTACTTTATTCGGCCGGGAATTAGGCTGTTGAATGTATTATAGGGGGACGGTCGCTAATTGTAGCGCCGCGTTAGCTATAAGGGGTTGTTTGCGACTTGTGATGTACAGACACGACCTTATTATCATTCATTGTTTATTTCACTATTGAGATGGTGACTTCTAAGCGACACATTTTAGTTGACCGACTTCCACTATTCACATCAATATACATTTATATATATATATATATATATATATCAAAGGCTTGATAAACTTTCATAATGATAGAAAGTACTATTCGCTATTATTTACTGAGGCCAACGCGGCTGCAGCACAAAAATTGGCCGCGCCGCCGATGAAATACCACCGTCTTACAGAATACGGATGTGAAGTAAGTGCTTCCACGGTTGACTGTCGCCCAGTGAGTGAGAGTTCTAATGGTTCACTCCCCTCTATCTCTTCCAATAACCCGATCTCTCACTATCAGATATCCGAAAGGCCGGCAACGCACTCGTGACCCCTCTGCTGGGGTTGCGATGGTCCATGGGCGGCGGTGACTCTCTAATAATTCGCCTGCTCGTTTATCCCTCGTCTATACTATATAAAAAATATAATGCCTTCACAAATCAGGTATCAGTGTAACCTGGCTTATGGTCGGCTTCATTATCGCTTTAGGACTCGAGACACTCAGCACAATGGCTCAGCTTTATGTATATATAAAATTTAGTCAATCATCTAAAGTTGTTTCCTGTATATCGTCTGGGTCTACACACTCGTCACTCCTAATCTAGACTACAATCTGCAATTCCCTCACACAAGTACGCTCCTTCGGAGTACCGGGACTTGTCTCTTAAAATACTGTGACTGGGTGGAGGCTGAGCGATTGTGTTCTAAAATTGTGTAAATCGACTAATAGAATGCGGCAACGTATATTACATTTAAAGGACGTCCTACGACAGCGTAATATATTAACTTAGAGCGTAATTACAGCAAACGCTATGAAAAGGGATAAAAGCCTGTTTTTCCTGACAGCATTTTAATTGCTCGTGCTGAGGCGTTCCCGTGGCCTGATGAAAGAGTTTTAATTTAGTGCACCGGCCGCTCTGCAAAGCCGCCTAAATTATTATCAATTGTTTGTACCGCGTAACCGCGTGCCTCGTGGGATCGCAAAAAAAAAGGATTGTTACTCTCGTTATTGGAGAGTTTTAAATTAACCTTCAAAAGATTAGGAGTCGACGCGATTAGGGTCTGTTGTAGAATAAACGTAAAATAAAGGATGTGTGCTGAGAGGAAGAACAAATACGATTTACTAATTGGCGTGTGTAAATTTGAAATAAACAGGGCTATAAAATGTTCAATTAATCATGATTTCTTTGACTAGTACTAGAAATATCAAATACTAATAACGAGTTATAGGGACGGTAATCTACTTTATCCGTTGTAACTTTGTCATTTAGAAACTCCCTATTTTGACCTCTAACACAATTTCAGATTCGACCACGATTTTGTACATCATTATTCAGTGAATACAATTATTGTATTGGAATCTTGTAGACTATCAAGTTATTAGTTACATTTAAAAAGAAATGGCAATATAATGGGTTTCCGTACGATCGTACTTAAGGTGCAGTAAAAAATGGCAGTTAAACTTGAAGTGTTACAATATATGTATATATATATATATATATATATATATACATATATACTTAAGAGATGTCGTCCGCTGTCCCCTATCGATATACAATTCAATCCCATCGTGGTCCCCACTCGTATTTTGATTTCGCTCTTAGTAGCAATCTCATTTCCTTGTAAATTATTCCACAACAACATATTAAGGGGTTTCGAGTAATCTGTATTAATCTTAAGTAAGTACTTTATGTGTGTGCTTAACTTTACTTAAGTCCGTGCGGGTGTTTATGCGTCATTCAATTAAAAACTTCCAAAAATTACTCTCACATCGATAACATTATATACGCAAGATACATTATGGACAGGGCCTGCAGTGCAAAAAACCGTAACGATCGTGTTGTCTTGGTTTTAGCATGACATAACAATTATGCAAACATCATTTTTAATCGTTACAATTGGGTTATCGACGGTCTCTTCTACACTCGCTTTCATCCTTCTGACTCGATATCTCTGTCTGTTTCATCCCTTCCTTCATTTGAATAACCATCCGATTTTCTCCCTTTCTAAGGAAAACGACTAAATACACATTGTTGACTACATAAAATAAAAATAAGATTTTCCAATTGTCTAGTTTTAAAAAGCATTAAAAGATAAAAAGGCAAAACTATAAACAGTAGTAAATTATACTTTACACGACCTTTTGTTCTATTGGTGGAGTAACAATATTAAAAAAGTTTAAGCCATTGTGAAGTTGTAAAAAAACGAAAATAAAATGACAGACATACAAAACGCAATTTATGTTCCTAATTCAATATAGCCTAATTTACAATAGCCTATATATAATATTAACCTATCAAAGTACAAAATGTTATTAAAATTATTTTAGCAGATTAGGAGATTAGAAAAACGTATAATAGTCAAACGGATTACGTTTAGATTTACAATATATATTTTTGACACCACGAATCTCAGGGTCCATGGGTGTATTATGCAATGCATTAATTTTAAGGTTATACCTGTCTTCAACTCAGTGTATAAACTTTTACAGGGTCAAAAATTATAGAAAATATTTCTCGTACATTTCTCTATCCCAAATCGAATTCAGAACTTCTCACGCACAAAACACAATCGTCCCACTACCACTGATATTTATATTAAAGGAGATCTGAAATTTTCGACTTGTTAGTGGAATTCACTATTAGCTATCAGTGTATCAACTAATCCACTTACAGTATTAATTAAAACTAATCTCCGAGTTGATTTGTAACTTACACATTGAATCAAGGTTTGAGTTGCCTTTACGCTAGAATTAGTTACCTCGTTAACCTTATCGAAACTAAAATAACATTCAGTACAAAATAAAAAGTCTCAACTGTAATATAACAAATCAGGGAAGTTTTTTCATAATAATCCCCAAAAAATATTACGCTATTCATCTGAACTATTCCTTATATGATATAGATTACTTACTTTCTGATAAATAATATTACGAAATAGAAACCTAAGTTATTGAATGATTAATAAAAAAAAATGTCTTGTGTATTGTTAGATAGTCTACCATCGTTAATAAGGAGATATTTTAAACTATATTTTAGAAAGTATTTTACCCTCTCCTAAAAACCTGTATATTTTTTTAAATACCTATTCAAAAACAAAATTGATATAACGTAGAAACAAAATAAAATAGAAACAAAGAAAAAGTGCACAACCACTGAATTCTTCAAAGAAGCTCTGTTCTCCTTCTAGCAATTTCTTTTATTTTTACTGCTATAGATTTGAATTTTGTCCCGAGGGTGTTTATTAAATTTGCTTATGATTTAAAACTGAGTATTTCGTGTTTAATCCGAGATAAATTTGATTTATTAAAGGCCATGCACGTAACGGATTAAATGAATACACTTTCTTTTTTAAGGTATTCTTAACTGATTTTTCTTAGTCAAATGTATTTTTATTGAACCGAATTTTAACAGCTTCTTTGTTGTTATTTGCTTTTTTGTTTTTATTCTGACATTGTATTAGCAAAGAGTGCTTCAATTTATTACTTTTGTTGAAATTAACGCAGATTACATATTCATGTTAAAATGTTTCGCGAAAAGAAATAATTACACAACATTTTATTTATATTATACAGGTATTAATGTCAACCGCACATTCGCAGCATTAATAATTATATTTTACTTATTACGATGCATGCAATACACTAAAAATACACTATTAGTTATTTTGTGTTTTGTTTCGGTGTGGTTGTAGGTAGGTATAATTTGAAAAGGGTAAATAATAATTAATCATATTGTATAAATGTTTTTTGTGTATAGGGTTATTGTATATATGCAATAATATTTCTCGGCTGCGCGGTGTCAATCAAGAGATGTTAATTAATTAACGTCAAACCTCGTCGAGTAGCTCACCCGCCTGCGACGGAGAAGGCGCCAGTTCTATCGCAAGAGCCTACGTCGCTGGGCAGTCTCGAAGCTCACGAGTAAATTGAAATATTAAATTGAATTTATTACTCGGAGAGTATATTTGATCACACGTTTTTTGTGATTTCCTATCAATAGATAGTACTGTTTGACGATAATAGTAAGTGAGCAGCAGATCTAGTAAGACCTGTACTAGGTAGACCTACTTCCTAGTGAGACTAGGAAGAAGACCTGTAAGTAAGAATCTCCACGGTCGTAAAGTAACTTAGTAATGTTGTGAACTCAGTAAGTGGACTCCAGTGCACGTCAGTTTCCACACCATCAGCGCCGCCATCGGCGAGCCGTGACAATTTTTCATATAATAATAAAAGATCCCCGAAGCGTCAGGACCCAATAAGGCGCGCGTGGGTGTAACAGATTGTCCTAATGAGAAAACTTTGGCGTCGCGAAAGCTACACGAAACAAAGCTGTCTCGGCAGCTCGCTAGAACCGGACAATCAATTCAAAAGCTTTTTACGTTGACGGGAACTTTTTCGAGATTTTTTTTCTCCCGGCCAACTTTTCCATTATACCCGGGCGAGCGGGAGTGCCGCCCTAAAAATGCTATTGTCAGTTTCTTAAAGTCGATATTAAATTTTGCTGTGTAATCGACCCCCATTTAAATTCTTTATGATTAACACAAAAAGTGGTGGCGGATCCAGTTGATCGGCGAACTTCCCTTTGCTCGCTCGCGGCGCGCCCTCCCCTTATACCAGACTTTTTATAACGAGGTATGAATTTAAGCTAGATATCGTATGTTACATTTGTTCGTTAGCTGTTATCCATATAATAATATGTAAAGACATTGTATGTATTTTTTACATATTTGTCTATTTGTAGAATTGTAAGGATAACAGAAAAACTAGTTAAATGGGTGTGCTAGATTTGGAATTCGGATTCCAATTTGCCTTTATTTTAGAAATCGGAAAATAAAGATTGAAAAATACAAAGATGACAAAATGAACAAATATATGTTATTGAGGTGTTAGTTCTTTTAACGCATTATTTACTATTACGATTACATTAATTTTGATCAGAAGACACCCTAGTGTATGATGTGTATGAACTATATACACTACTATAATGTGTACTAAAATGACATTATTGCTCCGATGTCCACTCGCGTAAGTGGTGGCGGCCATCGACCACATCATGGTACAGTCGGCAGCTTCAGCCTTAACGAGAACGAGAGTACAGCAACATACTGAAATGGTACATACGTATGAGGTAATAGGATTCGTCACTGCATTTCAGTTTAGAAGCTTAACGTGCATGCGTGTAGTCCTGTAGCATCTTATTGAGCAAATCGTTCAATACAAATAAGTGGATACCACGTGTGATGAACGTAACAGTACTGAGTGGCAATAAGTATCTATTCTTATATACGTACGAGAGACGTTCAATAAAAGTGAGGATGAGTATTTTGCCGTTAACTGTCAATAAATGTTATTTTACTTTTAATATTCTCGCGTTTTATCATAATACATTTAGCATATCGCTTTTCTAAGCTCAAAACTCTTCATCCTGAGCACCTAAAAATTCCTGTGCTGCAGCACTTACAGCTTTATCATCTTCTAATCTCTGTCCTTTTAGATACTCCTTCAACCTAGAAAATAGTTCGCAATCATTAGGGCCAGGTCGAGAGAATATGAAAGATATTTAAGTATTTCGAAGCCAGTATCTCAAATTGCAGCCATAGCAGCGGAAGACTTGTGAGCCGAAGCATTATCTTGATGGATTAAGACAACCTTTTAGTGGTATGTCTCTCCGTTTCTATTAATTTTAATTATTACTATCTCTTTACTATCATAGAAAAAAGAATCCATGATTTTTCCGGTAGAACCACTGACTTTAAATTTCTTAGGGGTTTGAAATGATGGTATTTTTCAAATAATAGATTATAATGTTGCTCCTAGATCGTAATAGTGGAGCCACGGTTTTATCCACGGTTGTAAATGGAGTCACAAAATTTGTAATTATTGGACGCGCGGTGCACGGCGTGTGGACGCGTGGACGGGTGTGCGCCGTCAGGCCGAGCATTTGCTAAGATTTTCTCTGTATTCTTTTTATATTATTTACAAGCATATTTTTAGTTATGTATTTTTGTTATAGCTCGTCAGCATCTTTTTTAACCGCGTTCAGCAAACAAAAAATATCCATGGATCTTTATTTGATAGCTTCACAATTATCATTTCTTACAGTCAACTCACGCATATAATATTGAATTGTTTATGTGTCATTAATCCGCAAAATATAATCAAATTTTCTATTCATTGTTTCATATACATTCAGATTACCGAAGTGCATTCCTCTAGACCGTGTTTCGCCTTTCCGGGAAACTGGGTATGATGAGAAGCCAACCTCGTTGCCCCAAATGAGCTTATGGCTAGTAATTTTCCGGTATGAAAATTTACCTCTCTCGATACGGTAACATTTTCCAGGATAATCCCAGGAGGAGATCTTTGAGTGCTGGTAATGCTAGAACTCCTGGAGGTATTAGGTCGGGGAAAAGTATTTTTTGTCTTTCTAATTAAAAAATTACAGTAAAATCTTTTTGGTTGTGCTATTTATATCTGGGTAGTATTGATACCATTAAATGCACAATATTTAAAGAAAAACAAAAAGTAAAAACCGTGTCCCGCTATTTTTCTATTCACTAACCATTTTCTGTTCATCAAAACGAGTGAATCTTACTTAGAAATTCAATATATTTTGTAGTTCTATAACGAAAAGAGTAAAATGCGACCCAAGTCACGAAAAAAATTTTTAACGTTTATGGGCCCGATGTGGTGTCGCTAAGAGTAACGCAAAACTGGTTCAAGCGTTTTCAGTCTGCTAATTTTGACGTCAAAGATGAACCTCGCTCTGGTCGAGCTGTTACGGATAAAGTCGATGCCATTTTGGAAAAAGTAGAGCAAGATTATATTAGTTCTTAAGACATAGCTGAAGATCTGGGAATTGGACACAAAACAGTTTTAATCTATTTTTAAAAAACTGGATATACAACAAAAGTTCGATACTTGGGTCCTACATGAGGTCACTGAAAGAAATCTAAGGAATCGTGTAACTATTAATTTGCGATTCTCTATTGAAACGTAATGAAAACGAAATGTTACTGAAATGATTGAACACTGGTGATGAAAAATGGGTTACCTAGATTAGAGCAAGAATGTGCAAAAAAGATCATGGACAAAAGGCAAGTAAGTTCCACAGACTATAGCGAAACCCGGAATAATTCGCAATAAGTTGATGTTATATGTATGGCGGAATTGGAAGGGAAGCGCGCCCCATCCTGGTCCGATTTGTAGAAGGGCTTTTTTCCTTTCAAAATATTAAAAACAAACGAAATAAAAAATGTTGAATTTTTTGTTTTACGTGTGAGATCTAGATTTTTTTCTAAGCTTTATGATTGTAAGTCCGTGTTCTCCATTTTTCAACAGAGAAGCAGACAGGCAGACGGGCTCATAGACAATATACGGACGATAAACATAAGGAATCTTTTTTCTATTGAAACACAGAGCCATAAAGAAATGTTTGAAAAGAAATTTATCTTTACTCAAAAATTTTTCATGGTTTCTTGCAATATTGCCTGTGCAATAATGAAATTGATTGCAAAATCTGGCATTTTTTTCATGTGTAAAAATTAAGATCACAACAAAGAACACTAATCACACGAATGCGGCTAGTTGTCTGCGACAGGTGGCGACACAAGTGGCCCGATCTAATTACGAGGACAGAAGTGCCGTAAACAACAAACAAAAAGCTTGCTCGGAGCTTTGCGAGCGACGCGCGCTAACTCGATAGCGCAGATGTGACGAAACCCAGAGACGGTCGTCGGCCGCACCGAGTGCTTTTTTTAGTTTATACTTTTACGGAAGGGAATTTTATTGTTTCCGCCTAAAGACTGTAATATGATTCGTCGCTAGAAGAAGATTTTGTATATTTTTTCTATGGACCACAACAACATCGTGAAGAATTAAAAGTCATTTTGGTGTTTATTTTGATTCTATCATTTTAAAGATTGCGCTTAGATATGTTTGTACAAAATGAAAGTATTTAAGCGTAGTATCATATTTTTTTTAACCTACTAGTTTCTAGCTAAGAAGAAACAAGAAAGGTTTGGCTTTAAAATTGTAAATAATATATCTTTTGTTTTTTTACTTAATTTTTGCAAATTTAAAACAATGCATATGTTTTTTACAGTTTTTCTATTTAATTATTCATAAATCGGGCGTGCAGATTACCTCACCTATTCTAGTATACGAGATGTCTTTGAATTAGTCTAGGAACGTAACTCAATATTTGTTTTTAAGGAACATGAAGTAATAGTGGTGTGGGGTAACGTAATAGATTAATAGCAAAATTGACGATATCCTTAAAAACTTTCGAAAGGTAAACACCTCACGTAATCAATTTAAAACTTTTACAAGATCAATTCAAAAAAAACACGTCACATGTGACAACAAAGTATCACATCGAACAGTAATTTTCAAGTAAATATTTATCGTCACTTTGTTCCGACCCTGTTCTTATATCCACAAACAGTTTATTATACTTCATCCGTTATCTTCGATCAGACTTTATATGTTAGGGTTTACACATAAAACTTACTTCGAAAATGTATCTCTACCCAACTACGGCCAAATCAAAATGAGGGTTATGATTTTAACACTATGAATAAAATTAGTAATTACACATGTTTCTATCTATATAGGAACTCCAATGGACAGCCGTGATTCCTGAGGACGACAATGACTTTGATAAAGCTAATAAAAGGAAATAAACTATGAGGTGTTTCATTCTCTTGTATTGAAAAAGTAAATGAGCTACTCAAAAGACGTACCTTACATTGTAATGAGGTTTCGTTATCTATTTTTGAGAATAATCCATAGGTGAGCGGTAATGTAATAATATAACCTAAAAACATATTTTTGTCAGTAACGTATTATGAAAAGCTAAATTATATAATTCAATTAAAATTTCTGGTCAATACGTCATGTGTTGTTCATAAACATTTCACTTATTAACATTTAGTGACTATGCCAATAAACACATTCCTCAATTTGCCTCGCGCAGTCGACTAAAAGGGTTAGGATAATTTATACATATTAATTAAAATACTTATTTCTTATGAAACATGCCTAACTAAATATATATATCTAACTAAATATATAGGTTCCATATTATTCTGTAGTTCGTTAGGTGTTATTGCCGAACTTTATTTATAACTTAACTGAAAATTACTTTTTGCTTTTCAAATTTTGTTAATATTTCCGTGGTACACTAAACGTATTGCACTATGTATAGGATCTGGCGATTAGACCGAATAAGGAAAGAGAACCTTCATGATAATAGTGCAAGGTTTGAATTTTTAATCGAGAATTAGTGTGAATTCCCGTTTGTAATTCACAATAGATTGTTTTAAGTCGTCAAAAGAATTCACAATGTCACACTGCAAATACTTGACGGCCGTATTTGGTCCTCTTAGAATTATCATGATTATCGCTTTTACCTCTTTGATTTTTACAGCCAGTGTCGTTGTAATCTATAAAAATGCTTTCGGCTGTTGTAAAAGAGCTGTTTATAATTTATTTTGCAGTTGAACTCTTCCCTGAATTCTTTTATACTCTCATTATATGTCGTTTCCGGGCTATTAGGAGTTTCAAGAATAACTAGGCTGGGCACGATATATAAAGATTGAAACCTGGTTTCTTTTGATGTACATTCCAATTCTTTAACGCGGACAATGTCTTGCAGTTATCGTGAAATTTTGAAAGGTCCTCATTAGATACCACTGCCTTGAAGTGCCACTGACATTTTTGTGTCGATCTTTGCACGTGTTGATGTCTCTTTAATTTGCATATATTCTTATGTGATCTCGCTTGGAGTGCGTGCTCGGCGGCTTCACTGGTGCAACTTCCAGTAGAGCTGACGGTAGAGCTTTAAAAATCCCAGGTATGCCAAATCCAACATACCATTTCGACGATTTATTTTGTAGGTTCTGACATGTAAGCCAAATAAAGGAAGATATTATGGTTGCAGTGTGTACTTTGAATTTTTGTACGTGGAATACTGTGAATTCTGACAGTAAAATTAAGGAGTGTCTAGAACAAAATAGTGAGTAGACGTGCGGCGTGGACCCCGCAAATGATATAAAAAAGCAAAGAAGTGTAATATTCAAATTGAATGAGTAAAACAAATTTGCATAATAAGCTCGATGTGACATGGGAGTCTCATACCGCTGATTTAATTTGATAATTTGAAGATTCCTGTGACTTTACGAGTTCTACCTTAGGGCGTTACAATATAGCTCACTTGGCTTTATTAACGAAAAATGAAATTCCAATAAATACTCCGTGTATCAATTGAGTATTTCAAATAAACTTGCAATCGATCATTACCATAAGCTATTGAACTCTTCAAAAGAAACCTGATGACCTCGAAATCGAGAAGGTAACCAAGAGTCACTTAACAGTTCCACTTTCCATATCCCGTTTATACCATCCGATCCTATTCATCAAATGATGACAGTAGAATATACGAAATATGAATTATCCAAGTTAATTCAAACTCGAAGAACTGGCTCGAATATTGGAAGTTATCAAAGATTTCCATATGCCGCCTCCGCGATTTTTGATCAGACCTTCGTCAGTGAATGTAATTGTATTGAATCCGACTAACCTCGATGAGTTAAAACTCGAATTGTGGTTTTATTATTACTAATAAAAAGTTTAATTAAAGTGTGACTGGCCAATTGTAATATTTATAGACATTAGCTTTCACCCGCGTGGACATAGAATGAATTCCTTCGTCTTGCGCATCGGTCCGTCACATTCTTAATGAAGGCTTTGATCACTATCCCGTTCTCGATTTTGATCGCGGTTTTGCTCTCGATATCAGTTTTTTTCACTCGAAATCGCTATGCTCTTATGCTTTATAATCGAGGGTACATTTTAATCTAGCCTACTTCCTAAACGTAAATTTTAAGTGTCGATTAAATGACGATTTTACATACCTATCATCACGTAGTTTTATTTCACAAAATATATAGCAATCCGAATTATTCAGATATATCTTATTGATTCGAAATCGTCACTTTTTACGTTTTACGATTGAGGGTAGATTTTTATTGAGTCTATCGTGTATCCCTTTAAGAAATTATTGATATACATTTAGATTTAGTAGCACAATTTAGAATTGAAATATTTTTATAAAAAAAAATTCCAAATAAAGTTCAATAAATATTGTGATATGAAAAAGGCGGCGAGTCCGAGGACGAAAACATAATCACAACTGTTTCGTGACAAACACCAGAAAAATATGGTTATGGGGTTGCGATTAAGAATAGTGATGGAATTCGTTCCATGTCCATATCGCATATAATGGACTATTTGTATTATAATCTAATATTCTCTAATATTTAAAAAAGCGATTTCTAGAAAGTTCAATTAAATTATTTTTAGATGAATCTAATTAGACTTTAGTTTCATTAACGGAACAAACAGTGGAAAACGAACACCTTAAGATTCCCCACAGGATTTGCCCGCGTCTTCTAGTTTCCGTATTAAGTAAGTTAGTTTTCTTCGAAGACTAATATGTTTTAGATTGATAATAATTTATTTATTTTTATTAGACGAAGTTCAGTTAAAAATGTAAAGATCGAAAATATTTTTGCTTTGTTGGTTTATTGTGCTAATTTTCTATATTGTTATTACATTTTTTCTTCTTCCCTGAAGTGGAACAAACGTCTGATAGAACTTCTTATAAAAATAAAATTTGTTATCGATGTGGCGCTATTAACTATCAATTAACCTTAGAAAATTGTTTTATGCAGAGCATATTTTAAATTCAGCTTTATTCTACGATAAGTACAAAATCGATTTCAACAAAATCGTTGGGTTTGACTCTATTGAAATACGAATTAAAAAAAAATTAGCACAGTCAGTGCAAAATGATGGATTTTTGCTTTTTTATAGGTATTGCTCTAACATTTAACTATATTACAATATTTTTACATTATACATGACCTTGGAGAGAAATCGCGACCCAACTACTGCGTCGACGGGTTACGCAGGAAAAAGACGCTAAGAACACATTTAGTCGGTTGATGGATTAGTTAAGTGCTACCTTTGGCGTAGAAATTTCTACCTAATGTAAGTTAAATTTCCTTGCGTATATAGGTATTTTCGATTTTACATTTAATCTTAATCCCATTTGAAATATGATTTTAAAAACCTTGTAATAAACGTAAGCTGATCCTGTATTTAGTAGTTTACTAAATCAAAAACAAATAATATATTTAATTTGAATTAGTAAACTAGTTTATGACACTGTCCTTACAGTATGTACCAACACAGCATCTATCTATGTCTTGTTTCTAATTAAATACCTTCTACTTGCAAGTACTGCAGAACTGTAGAGATATACTGTTCAGTGTCTATTGAAAGTATTCTGTTAAATTTTGATGTAGGCCGACTTTACGCTAAAATTCAAAAAGTATTTGAAACTAAATATAATATTTTAAACAAAGGTTCAAGTAAATAGAACTTTCAGGAATCAAATTTAGAACCGAGTATTTTAATTATGAGTTTGCAGCCTAGAATCGGAACAGGAATTGAGCTACCTTATCTAATGTCATATAATTGTACGTAATATATATAATGTATGAGTGAGTAATATATATAATATGAGTGAGTCCACGAAGACAAAGTCGCGGACCGTCGTTAATTTTCACATACATGTTTATATCCCTGTAGTTGTAGTGTGTGGTATAACCTCTCTCATAGGTGATAGACGCATAAGTAAATAAGTGAACTTAAACAGTTGGAATCGTTAACAACAGTTAAGTTTATTTTATATAATTTTGTACATATAATGCTTTATTATTAAAATACATATTATTGATTCTTCTATACGGCAGCGCAAGAGGCACTTATTCACCAAAGAATATTTTCTAAACATAGTTGTCACAAATCAATCTGAAGTTAGGTCTTGAAAATACCTAAGGCAGTGATGAATAGCGGCATGTAAGGCACGAAGGGTCTTCCACGAAAGAGAGAGGGTTAATCCCTTTGCCCAGGTTACCGGTTAGGGTACTACGTCTTTATAGAGGCCCTCATGTGCGTCCACCAATGAATTACTATAGGTTAATAGTTATAACTACTATTAATAACCAGTCCTTGTTTGCGCTTAAGTTCGCCATTATTCTTAAAAGATTTCCAGTTTCGAATTTTTAAAATTAATTCATAACTCTGTCTTTCTAACGTTAATTAGGAGAAATTATTAACTTTTATAATTACAGTAAAACTTTTCATTTCGTGATAAATTTGATTCTCTCTTTCTCATTCTGATTCTAGTTCTAGATATTACTATTAAAGATTCAGTTTCATAAGACCCTTGAACTTGAAACCTCAGTTTCAAAACGCGTTATCAGTCCAATAGTTGGAGTCACGGGTGGTCTTTCTCGATCTCGGCCCAAGTAATTACAAACACAAAAACATCGGTTACATCGGAAAAAAGCTTCCGGCGACAGAGCGCAGACGGGGGATTGAATGCGATTAATCTTGTGACCAAATTAAGTCCGCGTGTGTTTTCGCACGGCTTATTGTTCTCTTCTAAGGTTACTGGAAACATCGATTTTTCGTTCAATCGATGGAACATACTGATTTATATTCAATGGAATAGGATGTTAAAACTTTGACTTTTAGGCGTTAACGTCGAGCAGTACAGGGGTACACCTTTAGTAATATATAGGTTAGAAAAAAAAGATTTTTCGAACTTTGTAAGTAAAAAAATTGCAGTAAAATCTCTTTGGTCATGTTATTTGTATCTGGCTAGTTTCGATACCATTAAACAAATAAAATTTCAAAAAAGAAAAATATTAAGTGAAAACGACGTGTTTCGCCCGCAGTTAAGATGCAGATTATTTTTTAACGGCTAAAGGTATGGAAATGATGTTTGAACTCTTTATTTTTCTCTTCTGATCTATTCGTTTTCTAACTGCCTGTTTTTGACTTCGATCACTTGTGTAAATTACATATTATCAATATATCAAATTGTCGAAATGGGCAAGTTTCATACGTATTGTAGATGTGGTTCGTAATCATAATTTTTATTTAACTATTTGTCAGTTGTTTATAATTTACAATGATACAATATGTATCATATCTCTATTTGACAGAGAAAAAATAATTCTTGCCGTTACTTGTTAATTAATTTCTTTGTTAACATGAATTTTTCTTCCAGTCATCGCTGAAAGTAATGTATTGGCTAACAGAAAGTTCATCTAACATTCTACAAATTCCCATCTAACAGCAGTAGCTCGAACCATAATACGTCCAAAAGCTAACTTAAATTTCAGCCGTAAATTATACATTATAATAGATCCCAATCTGACAATACCAGTTTTAAAATTATTTCGATTTCGTTATAAAATCTCTTATGAATTCGCAAAAGTTAACAAAACACTATAGCGTCTTTAAATTTCAAGAAGGGGAAAACTGACATACTTTGACGTTTTATAGGAGATTGATCACGGAACGAAGGACTCACGTATTGTGATGCATTTAAACCATTCTTGGTTCTTAAGGTATATACCTTGCCTATACACCACAGGTTTTATTTAGTTATTTAGTAAAGCCGAAGATAACTTAAAAATGTGCATAATATTCTTTGCAAAAGGTTTTTAAAGAACAGTTTAGTATAGTATAGACGCTTCAACAAGTAAGTGTTAAAATCTTAAATTAGTAGAATATTGTCCTCAATCTCCTTATTCATTTTAACAGTATAGATGCCCTTTCGACAAACATGTTCTCCATGGCAAGACCTTATTTGTTTCCTAACGTTCCAACTAGGTACGTTCCAACACCAATTAGCTATTTGATTTGTGATGAAAGTTGATTTGTCAGTAAGATAGACATCTGAAAGGAAATGTATACTTTTTGTGAATCAGCTATATAGGTTGAAAAATAATATTCCTTCCAATTATCTATTTAATTTGTAATGAAAATAAAGTAGAAGTATGAAAAAATGTATACTTTCTATGAATTATCTATTTAGGTTACAAAATAAAACTTCTTCCTAATATTCATTTATCAATTTGTAAAGAAAACAAAGCACATGTCTTGTTTGAAGTTTGTTGGAAGAGACAGATACCTTCCTTTCATAAAAGGAAATATATGCTATCTATGACTTAGCTATTATAGAAGAGTGGAAAAATAATGTTTTCTCTGATGATTAATTTAATTAATTTGACATTTTAGTAAAGTTAATTAATAGTCATATAAATACACCTGATTTGGTTGAATTTTATCATTTAGATTTTTAATAAATATCTACGCAAATGGTTCACGAGGAAATCATAACATTAAAGAATAGTGCACAATATTTATTTGGGTGATTTATTAAAAATAAATGGTAGTGATAAATATAATTGTGTCTACTTTCGGCCACCTTTGTTTATGGGTCGACTTTATGTACGCTAATTTTCTACAAGGTTTTTGCATTTTGAGAGCACAGGTGTCAGAAGTAATGGTCATTCACTTTAGTAATGAAAGAAAGGTAGAAAAGTAAAAAAAAAAGAGTGTGTGTACTTATGAACACGCGTTAGAAGTTATACTTCTTTGGCGTATGAATAATATTTAAAATAACTCAAATGCAGTAGTAATCGACAATAAATATTAAAATCAATCAAAACGATTTTGTTTAATTGAAAATGTTTTATTAACGTAACAATATAACAATACAGTACAAATATATAATCATTATTCATTATGTGAATGAGTCAAATACATTTAAAAAAGAGTGTGTGTACTTATTATTCAATTATTTGTTAGAAAATAATAAGTTCGTTAGAAATATATCTATATATTATACTTACATGGTTAACCTCTAATATTTAAAAACACTTCAAATTTTCACAATTTTTCACAACACAATGTTAAAAGTTTACAAATAATGTTTATATATATAATAAATTGAACAAAAATAATAATTATAGAAAATTAATACTCAAAATTGATTATTCATATGAATACTATATTTTGCAAGAACTGGGTTATGAATATAAGTACTATGTAATATATAGCATGAACACTACTATGTACTATATAGTATGAACTATATAGTATGAAATGAATCAGTATTGTAACTATATTCAGTGTTGAAAATATATTTTTTTATTATTTCTATTCTGTGGCTAACTTCATCATGTCGTTTGTGCGCGCGCAGCTCACAAATTCACTCTCATTCAAACGTGCCAAAAGAAGTATAACTTCAAAAATGGGAAATATATGCTTTCTATGAATTAACTATATAGGTTGGAAAATATACGTCTTCCAACTGTTAGTTTATTTATTTGAACATAAAATAAGATAGAAATATAAAACGAAATGTATACTTTCTACAAATCAGAGATATAGGTTAAATAATGACAGTTTTCTTAATTATTAGTGTATTTAATTTGTAAAGAAAATGAAACAGAAAATAACAAGAAATTTATATTATTGCGAATTAGCTACATAGGTTGAAAAATAATACTTCTTCCAATCTTTCATTTATTTCATTTATAATGAAAGTAATTGATTAATTTTCAGAACATTTTGTGGTGCAGGTTCTGGCTTGGGAATACTCGCGTCAGCGTGTAAGTGGTGAAAAACAGCAAAAATTAAGTCATACTGCTGTTTGCTTTGCACTTTCTTTGTCACTGTTTCCAACAAGCAGTGCAAACTTTTTCATCTTCTTAACATTCACACTTAAACAATAATTTTAAACAGGAAATATAAGCAACTTATTTATAAAAGTATAATGTCTAATATTAAAAAAAATCTTTCGTCAGGATATCAGCTGGTATATCAGCTATAGGCCAATAAAATATTAATGTAACTTTTTTCGGAATACATTCTCTGCAAAAATGATATTTATGTACTCTTTTTAAAGCAAATCGTAATATCATAATCATAACAAATTAATGAGGAAGCTGTTAGTTTATGACACGTTACGGATATTACATTCAATAGAAATAAATTGCAATGCACACAGACTTAGTTACGTCTACAGGAATATAGACGCATTGGTAATATTTAAACATGTAAAGTGCTAAAACATTACCTGTGTAAATATATTTGTACGTACAAACCTTTCAAATGTTAGCGTATTTTCACGATAGCAGTCCGCGTGGACCAAGTGCATTTGCACGTTCGTTGGGATGCTACTTCTATTGTGAGCGGTGTACCCGACCGGTGAGATAAACAAACGTACAAAAATGAAAGGTTTATTTACATTTACACAACTAGGTGGTGTTTAGAAAATGAATTTATAAACAAAGTACCTTTTGATTCGTTCATTTTACAATGTTAAAAATAGACAAAAATATGTTTTAATGTTACGGTAAAGGCAATATTTTTCTCATAAAAACGTATATGAGACCGACTTTGTATATGAGACACTGGTATTACAAATAACTCATCTATCAAACGATTTCGGCTTGAGAATGTTTTAGTAAATATTATAATAATCTGTGCGTTATTTTTGTGAGAATTCTATTAAAAATCAAAAGGCTAATAACTATAGGCAGATTTAGAGAGTGTAACTACTTAAGGAATAATAGACCAACAAAAAATTACACTAGTAATTAGTAAAGTAATTGTGCAATTAATTACAATTAATCACGTAATTATGAAGCACGTGGCCTGAGATGTAAACTATAAAATAACGGCCAAATTGAGAAAAATAACTACCTCTAAGGTTTGAATAAGTAATTTCCTTTCAAACCTCTAAGGTTTGAAGAAAACAATAAATACTTATTAATATCAACCAATTCACAAGCAGAACATTTTAATGAAAACATAAGAACATCGATTAATTCTATGCGAACAAGTACTGATAACAAACATTTATTACATATCAATTTATATTCCAATCCGCTGCATAAGACTTCTACTAATTTATTTATTTTCATACATGCAGTTTTCTCGCTAATAAATTCTTTACTATACGAATCATGATCAACTCTGAATTTTGAACTTTCATATTATCTTATTCATTGATATTATACCTCCATTTAAGTAAATTGTAAATTGAGCAACTTTTAAAGTAAAATCCCCAGTTCAAATTTTGCATTTCTTTGGCGATTATGTGACGTAATTTAAAGAAATAATGTCAATAATATTTTGATCATGATGTATGATATTTTTTGGTATTAGCTGTGAGCATTCTCTTTGCATATTTAACATTAGCATATTTTAATAACAATGTCGTATTTTCATTAGGAACAACATTTAAATTTCACGTCGGCCGTGAAAAAAACGTGATTATTTTGTTTAAGTAACGACTGCGATGTATTATTATTTTTCTTCTTTTGCAAGAGACCGTCATTTTCATCGTCAATTTTTAATATTTTGAGAGGAAAAAAGCCCTTCTGCAAATCGGACCAGGTCGGGGCGCGCTGACGCAGACGCTAAGCCCAGTTACGAAAATATTGGAAAGTTTTTTGGATACGATGCGAAATTCTTCCAAAATATAATTAAAGAAAAATTATAAAATCATCATTAGTGAAAGATTTATCATGAAATTTTGACTTTAATTATATAAAATAGGGAAAAAGTTCTTTCGTATTTTAAATATAAATACAAGATAAATTTTCACCATATTTGATTTACATTTAATTATGATACGCATACTCCATTCTGTTCAATAACTTGTTTCATAGGCAGTGACATAATCCCATTGCTATACAAACTCTGGGACTTCTGATCAAAAAACTACAACAAATAGCTTGGACAGTCCTCTCTTGATGTTAACTTGACACTACGTAAAGAATTCTGAAGAGAACAAAACAGGTGAAAATCTGAGGATACAAGGTCAGGGCTATATGCTGGATGCAATACCGCTTTCCAACCAAACTCTCTCAATATTTGCTGAGTGGCTAAAGATGATGTGTGTGGGCTAGAGCTATCATGGTGAAAAGCCACACCCTTTCTGTTGACCGATTCTGGCCGTATTTTCTTTATTTCTTGCTTGAGTCGCGTCAGCTGTTCGCAGTAGAAATCTGGATTGATGGTTTTGCGTGACGGTAAAAGCTTGTAATGAATAATGTCCTTCCAATTCCATAATACACATCGCATCAACTTAATGCGAGTTATTCCGGGTTTCGATATAGTCTGTGGAGCTTGCTTGCCTTTTGACCATGATCTTTTGCACACGTTCTAGTTGTAGATAATCTATTTTTTATCACTAGGGATCAATCTTTTTAAAAAAGTTTCGGTTTCATTAAGTTTCAATAGAGAGTCGTATATGAGTAGATACACGATTCCTTAGATTTCTTTCAGTGACCTCATGTAGGACCCAAGTATCGAATTTTTGTTGTATATCCAGTTTTTTAAAAATAGATTAAAACTGTTTTGTGTTCAATTCCCAGATCTTCAGCTATGTCTTAAGAACTAATATAATCTTGCTCTACTTTTTCCAAAATGGCATCGACTTTATCCGTAACAGGTCGAACAGAGCGAGGTTCATCTTTGACGTCAAAATTAGCAGACTGAAAACGCTTGAACCGGTTTTGCGTTACTCTTAGCGACACCACATCGGGCCCATAAACGTTAAAAATTTTTTTTGTGACTTGGGTCGCATTTTTTCCTTTTTTGTAATAAAACTTTAAAACGTATCAAATTCTTACGTTAGATTCCTTCATTTTAGTGGCCAGAAATACAATAGAAAAATAGCGCAACACCCATTGTTTTCACTTTATATTTTTTTATTTAAAAATATATGTAATAGATGTATTTATTGGTATCAAAACTAGCTAAATACAAACAGCACAATCAAATAGATTTTACTGCAACTTTAATTTATTAAAATATAAAAAAGCTATTTCCCCGGCCTAATATATCTCTGTATTTCCCTGTTGTCGTAGTATAATATAATCGCAAAAAAATGATCTTGCTTTGAACCCCATTTTAACCGTACATCTCAGTATATAAAGTACAGACCGTCTACAAGGGTGTCCTGATTACTGATTGTAAGATTATTGGTAACTATAAATTGTATGTATTTCTGTGTATTTTAATACTCAATTTTTAAACCAATCACAAACGTGCATTTATAGCAGTTTATGTGAAATGTATGCCGCTCCACAAGCATTAAAATATATATTCAATGTATATAAAAAACGGAGAGTTCTATGTCTGTTTGGATGAAAAGGAGACTTTTTTTTATTTATTTCATCATGTATATCAATACGCTAAATTAACAACGTCAACATAATTAACCGTCGGTAAGATTTTTTTATTTCAATATTTCTTCGATCTGTCCATCTGAAGGACCTTCGTAATGTAATACAAGCCTAGGCGACGAGCACTGGAAAATCAAGCAGAAAGACGTCGAAGTAAAGTGAATTGTATCAGATGACTATTTAACATATACTTAAAATATTGTTTATGAAGAAGTTTTGTGATAAAAAGAAAATAAAATTAATATTTATAATTTGTGCGAATTCTTCGCACAGGGTACGTCTATTTATATACATATATCTCTATCGGTCACCTCTAACCTATATTGTAATACAGACTTGAATAAGTAAAAGAATCTGTCTAATTAACTAGTCTATTTACGAATGCCATATTTATGAACGTAAACATCATAGGGTTGTTGAGAAAAGATCAATCTTTGCGTAGGAAATAAAGTCTATCGGACTTTGCTTGGTATTTAGTATAGTAAAATTGTCTCATTACAAGCGATTTTGGCTTTCCGTAATGGAGTTCTGATCCCTACTCTTATGTATGGTAGTGAAAGTTGAAGAAGAAGAAACATAAACGAAGAGTCTATGCAGTGACGATGCCACCCTCGCGTGGTATGTTTGAACCATCTTTAAAAGATAGAGGTGGGAACGGTGAAATCAGAGACAGGTGTGGTTTGAAATAAGATGTAGTGACCAGAGTAGAGAAAAGTATATTAAGCAAAGTGATGCATATAATTAAATATATTTTATCTGATAAACAAACAACTGAATGTGCTGGTTATAAAATAGACATGTAGATGTTCAAGAACCGTGCTGACGCGCTTTAAATCCGCCGGCGAGCCTCGCGGAGTGTTCGTCTTTGTATACGGAGCCCCGACGCACTATGGACCGCGGGGGGGAAACATATGTCATAAATCTATAACTCCATTGTTTTTAGAGCTAAAATTTTGAAATTTTGGGATTATGTAGAAGAATAAATAAACTACAAATACATTTCGATAAAATAATTTTAATATAATAATTAACATGGAAAAATAATTATTGTCAAAAATTAAAAATTTAATTTCGAATATTTATTTTTAAGGTATACCTACATAAAAAAAGAAAAATATAAAACTAATCAAAACATTAATGAGATAGCTAAATCAAACTTAATTTATTGTTATACCTAATTTTATTCAAAATAAGTCGTTAGTCCGAAAAATGTAATAAATTTTGTGTCTTCTGTTAAAGGTTTTTAGTAATCTTTTTAGGAGTTTTTCTGAGACTGTAAATTTAAGGTTAGGATGTACAATAAATAAATAAAGTATGAAAAACATCTTCGTTTGTAGCTTCTCTAGAACATTTTCGCCCATGATGTAGCCTAAATTTTTTATAGTCCTTATTTCTTGATTCCTGTGCATTTCCGAAAACTGGCCCAAAGGTAAAACAGCATTATATCATATGATGCTTTCACCATGCATTGATATTTTGTGAATACAAGAAGGCATGTAGTACCAATTATATTGATTTACATAACAGTTGCTGTTTCTAAAACACATTCTCCTTTTTTTTCTGGGTTAATTTTTATGCATGAGACTGAAGGATTGTATGAAATCTTTTGATTAAATCCTCATCGAAACCCATTATTTTGGCACTACAAGTAAGATTAGAGAAAAATCTTCTTGATGTATTTCCATTGTTAGAATTACCACTGAACTGTCTTGGCTTATCGATGATCAAACCCATTTCTTTTCGGAATCTTTTTTTTTATACACCGTTTCTTTTCTTCTTTTAATTTTTGCTTTTCTAGGCCTTTCGCAGCCCATGTTTTGAAAAGCATATCATAGGACACGTGTAGCACAAATTCCATAAACCTAATGCAAGCATATAATGTAGGCAAGCCGTATCTAAATGTTTCTTCCTTTTCATATTTCGCACTAGCGTCAAATTATTCGTTTCGGAAGGTTTTGCACCACAAACCTCGCAAACGGAGGTTGCATTTTTATCTGTTAAAACATCACTTTTTCATCTATTATAGTCAAAAACAACTCATAATTCACTGATACTTGTATTTTGTTTTGTACTATTAGATAAGGTATTAAATTCTGAATTTCATTTTTCATCATATTTATCAGAGTTGACGTTTTTTCTAGCGTTTGGCTTCATATAAATTTTATATTTTCCCATAATTTCCATCAACAATAGATATGTTTGATAACCTAAACTTATCAAACGTATCTAAACCAAAACGCAATCATTCAAAAACAAACGATTGCGGTCAATTTCGTGGGTATTCGATAGCTTTAACAGCGTATCACTAACTTCTAACCATTGCATAATAAAATAAAAAAACGTTGAGATAACATACTTCACGTAGTCCTTATATATAGAGCAATTATCCAAAGAAACCTAAAATTCCTTATTAATCTATTTAGCTATAATGAAATAGGTATCTACAAATTTAATCTTAATTGCCTTCGAGTTAATGAACTAAAATAATATAAAAAAAATTTTAATCATTGCAAAGTAGAAGTTATGTAAAAGTCACTACGCGCCGTATCTTTGACGTTTACCGAGTGTGTCTGTATTTATTATTTCGAATGCATATCGTTAGGTCGCAAGTTTTCGCAAAAAAAAATTGTTTTATTATGTAGCTACGTACATTTCTAACAAAACAGAATAAATTTCCCAACTGAGGCAAACTGAGATAATAATTAAAACTCTAATTGAAATTTAGAAATGCGCGAAAAATCTGCGTCTTGATAAAAATTCCGATTAAAAAATAATTTATAAATAAAATGTAAAAAAAAAAACAAAGAGTTTTAAAGTAGATAAACCACACATTATTTAAAATAAATTTTAAATTTATGGAATGCATATTTTTTATGTTACATAACGATGAAGCTGTAGCATGTAAATAGAAAAGCGGAGTAAGTCAGTTTAATTATTTTTTTAAGTATTTAAATAAACTTCTGGTACTTGTAATTTTGAAATCATACATCTTCATAAGTTGGCAACAATATTCTGTCATTTTTTTGAATAAAGGAGAATAATGACTTTATCCATTTTTGGCATATTTCCCTTCCTCGCGTCCTATAGTGCAACGTCATTTTTCTTTTGTACGGAGATGTAATTTGCTTATATTTTATTACATATATACAATTGGCATAAACTTTATACATGATAATTGTAAAGCGTTTAGAATAAGGGAAGGTCTGTTAAAGTGGCCACCCTAAGCTTTGAATTGAATGAATCTCCTGTTAGTCAAATATTAACAATTATTTCCCCACTTTAATTTAATACCTAGAACTAAAACAGTTTTGATACGTCTTTGTTATTTTGACCAATATCAACATATTAAATAGTATTGTATGTTTAAAACTTAAAAGGGAGATTACTATTCAGGTTGTGTAAAGTGGCCTAAATAAATCCACGGAGTGGATAAAGTGGCATAGTCGCAATTAAATGTAATAAACTGTAAGATTAATTAAAGTTTTAACAAAAATTGACACAGGAAATAATTTCAAGTAACAAAGGAATTCGAATCTTTTTACTCTCGTTATGTTTCATTGTTCATTAATAAGCATGAAATTTTGCTGAGTGTGATTTCCTGGTGACGTTTTTTAAAAACAGAAGTCCAAATTTTTCCAGCCATTTAAGTTTCTTTATCAAACGTGTGTTCTATATTATTACGTTCAGCCAACTGATAGGCTAGTCTTCTAACATCCAAGTTAATCCATAAAATCGCATTTAAATATTTAAAATGTGGTGCACAAATTCTTTTTATTGCTCTGAATTAAATGTTGGACGGTGAGAACCCAAAGTACTTTTTTATTTTCAATAACTTCTTTTTTTGTCCTTTCACACGTCGTTTGAATAATTTTCTGGCCTTAACTTTAAAACGTAGAAAGTGGCCTACTATGTCACTTTGTTTCCCTATATACTAGACTATTTAATCAAAACGGAACACCTATACAAAAAAAATCAAATTAAATCTCTATTGAGGTTATATTGTTTTTTACTATGTACTGTTCATACCGTCGAAATAATTAACCATTTTTATGTAATTTACGGCAATCGAAGCATATGTTTGGAGAAGAGAACTGATTAGATTTCTAGATCTATTGGTAGAGTAGACTAAAAGTTATTTCAAAAAACATTTTCCAGAAAATTTTATATTCAGAATTCCTCAATACCTACGCGGCGATATTCGTTCAACATTTCAAAAAGTCTAAGTTGAGTGGGCTTTTTTCGAATGTCGCAAACTGCGCATCGATCGGTCAATCCATTCAAAAGTTTTAAAAGGAATGTATTTTTTATTCCACTACGAACAAAAGCGACGACTTGGATTACGTAACCCTTCCCTTTTTCCACGTGAGCAGCAAAAAAACGGCTAGCTCTAGTCACCTTCACAGGAATTTTTTTTTAAATCACCTATCGTTATGATGATTTTTGTCTATTGAACAGAAAAAACTCGACCCTCCTGAGCGCTCACGGGGAGTGCTCCGGTAGTTACATTAAATGAACAAGACTTGTTCTTTTAAAACATTTCTGAATTCATAAATGATATATGATTATCTATAAACGTGTTGAGGATATGCGGTGTTTTAATGGCAATTCAAGACGACACACAATGTCATACATAATATAACAAATCTAATGCATTTTATTTTAAAACATCACAATTGTAAGCGTGCTGCGTTCCTTGAGCCTAATTTAATATTAAGGGTTTAAAATAAAGGCGACTACACGACAAGGCCGAGGTACTGTAGGACATACAATGAATACGAAATTGGGACCGCCAAATGCGAGGGAAAAATTCGATGAACGAATATTGTGTCTATGTAAGGTATAATACCACAGGAGCACCACTCGAGTACTGTAGTTTATTCTCACATATTTACTTGACATGTCATTCATAGAAATAGGATCTGTTGTTTGGCCACTACGATAGAAATTAAAAAAAAGGACAAGTGCGAGTAGAATTTGTATATTGAGAGTTTCGTATTTTTTTTTTTTTTGTGAAATTGTGTAGGAAATAGTTAACTAAATACGTATATAATGATCGTAATTGACCATAAATTTTATTCAAGAAGTTCGGTAAGTCATTTTTTTAGTCAGATTTCGTGCGCGCGTGTGTGAAATACGATACATTTTCAGGGTACTATAGGCATTACTAAGAACGCTTATAGTTTGATTGATTACAATAAAAATTGGTATGGAGAGAGCTGGAAGTCAATAAAAGTACGTACGATGCATTCTTTTTGAGTTCACTTGATAACTACTAAAAATCCTTGTAGTATAACCAATTTCAATAGAATGTAGTATGAAAATAGCTGGAAGGCAATGAAATATACAGAATGCACGTTTTAAGTTTCCGTGGGTATTACTAAAACCCTTATAACTTTATTAATGTTATTAGTACAGAAAGAGTGCCTTATAGTTTTAGTTGTTTTCTGTAAGATCAATAATCACGTTTACGTTTTGATCGATTCTAACAAAATTTAGAATGGAAATAATTTTTAAGGTTCATAATTAAATGTTCAACGAAATTATTAAAAATCATTATAATTCAACCAATTTCGATGTAATTGCATTTTTTTTTCTTATTAATTTAGTTGGTCGTTTAGGGTACGGAAGGAAAAAATATTATAGTTTAATTTGTTTAAAAATAGAACGAGACTGGAACAAACCCGAAGTGATGTGACCAGAGGTGCGCGGGTAGTGTGGGAGCGGGTGCGGGAGCTGCGACGAGACAACTTCTAATGTAGAATTTTTTGAGAGGACGGAGCCGTGAGTAAAGTTTCAAAGCAATGAGTAATGTCTTTAGTGTCCATAAATTTGTCATATTTTCATAAGTAAATCACTGACTCGACTTATGAGATTTGGTATAGAGATAGCCTCGCAATAACTGAAAAGCTTGATCGAGGATTTTTTTCTTCTTCTTTTTTCTCGTCTATTAGTAGGAAAAAATTTAGGAATTCCCGGGAATAGCAACTTCCTAGTATCGAAGTCCAAAATTATCGAGACTTTAAAGGATGAAATGTACAGAATTAAATTTCTCAGAGTGCAAGTGTTGTTCACATTTGACTAAATTTTGTACATTATCTGTACTATTATTTGAACATTACAATCGCTCTCTTTAGACACAGTTCGTATGTGGATGTGAAAACATAACTAGTTATGCATTTTTCTTCCATGACGCTGTTAGGTACTAGTTAGAAAGGAGAGGCAAAGAACGAGATGGTGTTATTCCATCAAAAGAGAGAAAGAGTGGTTCCACAGAGTATATTTGTACTCTTACACGAGATAATGTACCATTTTGCGATTTTAAAATGAAAAGAAAGAATAAGCATTCTAATTTTATTGCCAATAGTCAGTAATCTGTTTGTTTAAAGTGAATCTGGTCAAAAAAGAGAAATCTTACCATGTGAGAGTCGGTATTCTTGCTTCATATGTTTAAGAACCAATAGGTATAATGGAATTCGGGATAAGTTGTAGAGAAATCGTTACGTTTTTATATGAAAAAGCTTGTTGAAAATAAGAATATAAAATGCAAGCGGCAAATGATTCTTATTTAATTTTATTTAGATAAGATAAGAATATTAATCAAATTACAAACTTCCAGTCAAAGAACGGAGGGCTTTGGATTTGGCAGTGACAACCGTAGTTGAATATTTTGAACATAAGCGGTTTGAAGTGTATAATGAATATAGTTAGTTGTGTGTTTTGCTAACAATATAAGGAATTTAATTTTACAGCATAAAAAAACCAAAAATACTTCTATACAAATTCGATGCACCTAAACCATGATGTGACGCAAAACACGATGAAAAATAAAAGGTTGGGAATGTAATAAGCTAATATTTATTTATAAAATAAAGTAGAAGTTACAGTAGGGGAGGATTATATAAATTTACACATGAAAATATATTTTAAAAACTGATGTAATCGTATTTAAATGAATTTCAACGAATAATTGGAAGAGATCCTTTTTATGGCTCTATAGTGCCAGTGAACAACCATTGAAAGAATGCTTTAAGTGCAAACCGACCCGTAAACATAAAAATACTATCATCCATATCAAAAACTTTCAAAGAAATAAAACCACCGTGATCTTCTTGCCCTTTGTAAAAAATACCAAGCCCTCCGATGGGCGAAGGCGGATTGGTAATAACCTCTTGCAGGTCTATGAATGGAATCAGAGATTGGCTTCCATCTCTATTCCAATCTGACAGCTGGAACGCCACGGAGCTGTCACCTGGTGTGCTCAATTCCTTATTGCGTTTTGGGCCGCGCAATGGATCACCACACTTATCTAAGTTGACCCGTTTTCTGCAATAACAAAAACAAAGAAGCCTAAGATAATTCATGTAAATTAATGGTCATTGCTTCTTTATTTATTATTTATTACATGGAACTAAATAAGTAATAAATGATTTATATGAAGTTATTCAACAACAACAACAACCCAAGTTATACAAAATTTAACAGTAGCATATTTTCAATATTGCAGCGTTACAGATTTCCGTCGAATTTATATGTAGTGTAACGGAAGTTTTAATCGGCTATAGATAAAAAACTCGGTATAGGCATTGGCCCTGGTGAGGAACCAAAGCCTCAGCTTTAAATGCACCAAAGGAACCCTGTCATGAAGAATCGAATTGCATCGACTAGCGAGTCGAGCAGCTGAGCTGACACGGGTCGCGTGCCACCTGAGTTCGGCGGACCTACGTAGGTTTGACGAAGGCCGCTGCTGCCGAACTCAAAATATGGGTAAGGGCTAACAAAGATAGTTAAAACAGATTAAATTATAGCGTACACTTACATTATAAGACCATATGTTGTATGTAATCGTATTTAACTTCACTTATATACAACAATGCGTCCGAAACTCGAATGCGGTGGACGAAAGCAATCATCTGCACTAGAGCGACGGGCACTTTTTTACCTTTTAACCAAAATATTTATTTTTTTACCACTAAATAGGCGTGTGCGGGTGCAGCCTTCACAAAGGATTCACCGCCTGGGTAACTACGCCAGGACTAGATGAGGTGTGATGTATCGAGATAACGCCGACGAAGTGACAGCTAAATTAGCGGCCGACTTGTATGTGGAATGAGGTGTGGTGAGCTTGCAAAGTGCGCACGTGGACGCTGCTAACGTCGATATTTAGAGGTGTGACCTGATTCTTAAAAACGCAATAGGTGCTCCGCTGATCAATGAATATAAGACTCTTCTGCACTCTGCCGGGACTGATGAGTTTGTAACCGGCTAGCGCGTGCGTCTTAGCACTCCCTAAAAAACTAGCGAACCGCTAGTGTAACTTCGCAGTGTCCCCGCAACGGCGCCAGCGGCGGCGTCACATCCTGTTTACCGTTTCAGAGCTTCTGTTTGGTTGGTGCGTCGAGCCAAGCCGTGCGTCGTTTTATGTAAACAACGCGCGACATGTAAATTCAGGAGGAAACTATTGAATTGCGTTTGCGTTTTTCCGATTCACTTTGGTATTAGTTAACAATTCTTATGTGGACAATTGTGTGAGTTTTAAGAATAAGGTTCGTTGGGAATCATTGAAGATAATGCAATTAATAATAACTAATTCGAAAATTCAATAAAAACACAATCATAAAAAAAGGTTGAATGGATGTTATCATTATAATAAAAATAAATGATGATAATACTAGGCTATGGATGTAATAAGGTTGTTTTATGTATGAAAAGGAAATAGCTCTGAAAAAGTTTTTTTTCAGTTTCTCTCTTTTTTTTATTTCCGAATTGGTAGTAAATAAAAAATGGTATTAACTTTCAACGAGAGCCAGTAAATCTTGAATATTTTTCATATTTCAAATATATTTCTTGACATTTATCTTGAATGTATTTCTTTTATTTCATTCTGTGATGATGTTACTACAGATTTAAAAATTACAAATGGATTTAATACGTCCATAAATGTCTTACCTGTTATAATTATCATTTGAAAACCATTGTCTTCTATCAGAAAATTTAAAATCACCAATACTGTTAAAGACTTCCCATCCTTCTATCATTAATGATATACCGTTAAAATATTGTGATTCTTCGAATTTTACTCCTATAAAAAGAATTGTCATATGTTTAATGACAGTTTCAAGTATGTAAATGTACACATTGTTTCCACAACATAGGCTTACCCGTGACTACCATCCCCGCCGGTAAAATGATGTCATCCAAGTTAAAGTTTACGTCGGCACGTCTAAGGTTCACAATGCTGCTGTCAAAGTTGGGATTGACCACGCCGTCCGGCAGGGCGACATATTCATCGTTCTTTCCCAATTCGAAGTCATCCGGCAGCACGTAGTGCCTCCGCTCGTAGTCCTCCAGCTGGCGCGTGACGTCCTCGCGCCAGCGCACGCTCTGCGGGAGGACGCTGCCGTTGACCATCTCGCCCTCCTGGACCTCCAGGTACGTGATCGCCCATCTCGTTCTGAAGCGTATGCCCGTGATGACGCTGGTAGTGATAGAATATAAATTAGTAATCAATAATTCTACCAAAGATATAAGACATTCAACAACGGAAAGGTTGAAAACAGAAAGCCATTCTATTGTATAAAAGAAAAATGAAAAACAGTTGACCCTACAGGCTAAACCTAAAACTTCCCGCTATTATATTTAGTACGTTCCTTGAGTTAAAAATATTCCTTATGGGCTTTTCGGGGTCAAATGTTTGATACACGGTTGACGCTGCAGGCTATCTCTAAGCCTTTTCACTACTTTTGAAAAGAGTTAACTATAGAGTTAAAACAATAGTAAACTATAGAGCTCATCACGCTCATACTAATGAGTTCTAAATTCTTCAATTTCAAACATTAACAAACTTAACTAAAAATTTTTTTTTTTCCACTACGATGAATTTCGAATAGGTTATTTGATTTTTATCTGCTTTACGGAATTCGACGCAGTTTTCTAAGCAGACAAAGATGATTGAATATCAAACATCTATCCATCAAGAATTATACACGTTATTTAGAAAAACACCTTTTATAACTATCCGCTACGAAAATTGAAAAAATTTCATAATATTGAGAAGTTACTGTTTTCTGTAAGGTTTTTAAAAATTAATTTTGAATTTTATTGATAGAGCAGCTTACAAAATATTAAATAAACACTTTAACCGCAGTAACTTTCCCAATTTTAAGAAAATTTTTCAATTTATGTCGCTACGTAAAATGGAAATTTGCCGCTGCAAAATAAAATCCGGTTTTATTCAACTATGATACACTTGTTGCTATTGTGCACATTTTTTTTTAATTCAGTAAAATTGAGTAGAAACACGGTAACCTAAAAATAGGAAGTCACAATATATAGACGTTTATTTGACAGAAATTTGGGTAACGAAAATTGATATTTTATAATTTGTTAACAACGACTCGGACACACATTCAGAAGGTTTTGTCTATAACACAAATAAGTTTTTGGAAGTAAGTAAATTCCTTTTTTCTTATGTTATTACGAAATCCAAAAAACAAATTAATTTTCTTTTTCCAAAAGTATTGATATAATAGAGAGAATCATAGAAAACTGGCGTTATTATTTGACAATACAGAAGCATTAAACTACAATCTTTATACGTTACTTGTGACTTGTATTTGCACGAATATCATATGAAAAGAACATTTACCACCTAATACACTCTTAAAGCCCGACAGTAAGAATAGGACAATATTAAGAGTTGTAATACGTTCCATGAATATTACAATTTGTTTTAGAAATTACCAACCGCTTCGTGAGTTTTAAGTTACCAAACGTTCCAATGCTAAGGTTATTTAACTAGCCATCAATCGCTCAAAATAATGGAAGGTCTAGGTGAATTAGGTATCACAGCAAGGTCACAAAACATCTAAAGTTTATAAGCACTACCATAGGAAAATGAAGGGTGGCGGATCCAATCATTATTCCGATCCATAGCGATAAGGGGGATACCTGAAAAGAAACGCATACGTGTACCTGTGTAGGCCCTCGAACAAATAAAATATAAAGCATGTGCATGCAAATAACCGATAGCTAGCGATTTATAAAATAATTGATATCTGGTTCCAAGTAAACCCATACCTTAAAATTTCAAAGTGTGGAAAAGTTTAAAGGTAAAAAAATATATTAATAATAAATATAATAATAGCAAAATTAATAATTCCAGACGAACACATTGGAAAAGGAAAAAAATAGGGCTTGTTTTTGAATGTGAAACCAACGTTTGTTGGTTTGTAAGATTTGTAGGTAGTAACTTTAAATCAAAACCATAATTAATTAGATTACCGTGGATGCGTAAAACCACATTTTATTATTTTCTTAATTAGTGAATTATGTACATGATTAACATTAAAATTATATTTTAGTAGAATATTTATGTAATAAATTATAGTAGAATTATTATGTAATAAAAATGGGAATAGAAAATGACATGGTACGACCTTAGACTGTAGATGTAGTTACACAAAAACCAGTTATCACAGCACGTTATGGTTGCAGTAGTTATTATTCTCGGCACAAACGAAATACACATCTGAGAAAAGGTCAAATAATTGCAATAACATAAGTTTTTTGTAACAGCATAACTTTTTAAACGCACCCACTGAGTTTGTTTTGCTTTCTTTTTTTCTTTGAAGATAAAAATATTTACAAGTACCGATTATTGTTGACGTCGCTGTATACCGCACTTTTATTTAAGTACGCATTTTTCTTCAGAGTCGAAGGTTCACTACACAAGCACGCATCGTTACTGCCTTGACGATATTGACCTATCATCGGATCGTGTTCACACCGGTCGTCACTGATGATCGGCCCTTTATAGTACCAGTCGAAATCGAATATTCCTCCTCTTTCGATTATTGTCTCGAATCGTCGACCACTTTCCGGGGCCTGGAACGATTTGTGCCACGATAAATAAGTATTTTTAACACAACACGCGGCATTATAAATTTAATATTTCATCTGAAAACGTGTACACGCATCGAGCGTTGCTTACCGCCAAGCAAGCGCGTATAACTCTCGTCGTGGTACACTCACTTGTGGCCCCATCACAAAATGCTCCGGAACGTTGCCAAGGATATAGAAAAGCATTTCGACGCAAACCTAATATGTTCGGAAATCTTATGTACAGCGACCGGAACGAGTAACTTATGTAGTTCTTCCCTGAAATAAGCAAAAAGCCCTCCAACATCCGATATTTACTTCTTAAAATTAATAATTAAATGCTCCGCTCGAACCTCTTACATAAGTACTCGGGTCGCAGCGGCTCACCGCCCGCGACGAGCGCGCCATCACTGCGCGCGCGGCGGCCGAGATGTTGGCCACCGTCTGCACGTAGTCCGACCGGACATCTCGCAGTTCGGCCTCCCAAGCGTCTGTCAACAATCAAGTGACCAACGAATTAGTAGAGACCCACTCCTTACGGTTATAATTAAGTGGTTATTTAAAGTGAATGTATGTGCCAAGTCGCTGTGTTTGTTTTTTTTGTATACACTTTAGATTTCCGATTCCCATTCCTTCCTATACTACCCTCTGCACGTAACTTAGATACCACCAGCTCTCGTTCGATAACCGTCAATCGCGCCGGACATAGACGCGTCTGCTCCATGCGAAATAAACGTACCGGCTTAAAATATTCCGAGTCACAGGTGAGGACCTGGAAGAAGCCGAGGCGTTGTTCTACTCTGCGGTCTACAGGTACGTGCAATTTTATCCTCGGGACGATTTCCTGCATTGTGCTCCAGGATTGTTCCGATGTAGCTAATCTAAATGATATGTTGAATTCACCAGTGTACTTGGCCGCAAACGCAATCCACTCAAAATAACTATTATATCCGCAACAAATAGAGAGTGGCGAATAACATAACCCCCCCCCCGCGCTGCCACGCCCTTGCGAGACAGTACGAGTATTTGCCACTCCAGTGAACATAACATTTGCTCCAGATCGTGTAACGCACTGACTGTTACGATTAAGTAATACATTGATAATTGATTGCAAAAAATAGAAAACACTCGAATTTTCTATTTTCAAAAGTCTTCAAAATGTCTTAGAATTTCAAATTATCGTAATTTGAAAAAATTAAATTTCTCAAATAAGGTCCGAATTTTCGATTCATTAATCAATTAGTTGTTATTAATTTATACTAATATATAAATCTGAAGCTTATATAGGATTTTTAAGTAAGTTCTATGAATTTTTATAAAAGCAAATACTTCCATCAGTATGGACGGCGGTGTCTCGATGATTAAGGCTTCAGCTTCAGATCAGGAAGTATCAGGTCGATCCTGACTGCGGCTGAATTTAAGCTTTTAACTTAAGCCGACGTAAACGCACGCTCAGTGCCTCCGAAAGCACGTGGTTGCGGCCCTTGTCACCGCGCCGGTGACGACAGTGTTTAAGAGCCCCCAAACCGCGCCGGGTCAGCTGGAAAGCTGAAGGTTGCGACTTCTCCATTTGAAATAAAAAGACCGTAGGAGGATATAGCGTAACAGTGGAGAAAATAAAGTCTGACATAACATGGAAATGTTACGGATAAAGAGGTTGCTTTTTGCGCTATATTAATAGATGAAGTACCATATTAAGTTACGTGAAATAAAAACAATAAATTTAGAATTAAAGAAAAGCGACACATCGATTCATGTACCACGAGATTTTCGAAGTTATAAGCCCGATCAAAATTAAATTTGATCAAATGATAGTTTGTATAATGTAAGGATAAGAAGAAACGCTGAAAAGTTACTCGTTACCTGAGCTGATGGTTGACGTTAGCATGAAGAGTTTATGGTGTGAAGTACGACTATGTTCGGTTTGTACCGTTTGTAATGCTTGTTTATGTTTGTACATTGCTTAGTAAAAGTTGCGTGACGTCTTTAACAATTAGGTGGAGAGAGAAATAGAGTTATATAATGTATAAAAACAAGTATGTGATTTGTTCGTCTTCTTTATGTGGTTAAACCATTCTTCCAATCATCACTGACGATGTAGTGTGAACGAACAGGAAGATTTCTGAAAAAAAAACCTAACTAACTGTTCCCTGTTTCGTCTGCTTTTCGTACGATTGATTTTGTTTCGTTCTCAATTTCAATTCCAACCGGCTCCCTGTTATGATCCCACATTGGATTCATTTTTTCCGATGTAGACTTTGAGTGGGATATTGAAGCCTTTTAGTCCGATGGTATTGCTGCTTCATTGACGACGTCGATCACACTCTGTTTTTCGATTCTTCTTCTGCCTTAATTCCAATACCCGTCTCGGACTCAGTTACAAAACCGATGCTACTCTAAGTTTTCCGGACTCCTTTTCTGTTCTAAATTCGATATTAATTCATGTTATATCCATGCGGATGCGGCCGCTGACGAAAACTAACTTTGACTAAAACCCTACTTAATAATATAATTTGAAACATATGAAAAATATTAACAACTAGCTATTGCCCCTGATGTTATTCGCGTGGTAGTTATGAAACACAACAACGTTTTAAAAAGACATGAAAATTGTTGATTCTTTGTTGTCTTTCATCACCCATAGGAAGTCTTAAACGTCATGTGAGGGGGTCTTCTTCAGGAAAGTTATGAATAGTTCGACAATACAAAAATGGCCATTCGAAATAGGAACAAGGCAATCATGAACGTCCTCGCAGAAAACTGGAAACAGTAAACAGACGATGCGGACTTCTGATGCCACTCTTGCCGAAAAATAAACATTGTATCCTTCTGTCTTACGCCGCAATGTATATCTAAATGTAATGTATGTCTGAAAGATATCTAAAAAATTTTAATGATGTGTGTAAATATTGAATATATAATGTAGCAAGTAATTAAGATTTATGGTAAAAGAAAAAAAACCGATGGCTCGTGGTAGCGGGGAAACCGGATCACTCAACTCCCTCAAATATGGTCGAGTTGGGCAATGGCCGCCTCAACGTCAACCTGTGAGCAGGCGCTGCGAAGCGAGATCTAGATCGGACCCGAAAAAAAACAAATATGTAATTAGATATGTAAGTAGATACGGTGTATGTATTGTAAATAAGTGGTGCTGAGCGAATACTGCTCTTATTAACTGTTAAATAGCAATGTATAAATAAACATTAAAGACTTCAACCAAAAAAAGTTATGGACTACGAGTCTATCGATGTAAAAATACATCATATAAAAATAGTTCGACGTATTTTTTTTTTCTGTTATACTCGCAGTTTCGAAAATCTAACGATAGGTAAATACGATTTGTATAAATCTTTTCAGTAGGTACTTAAAATTAAATGAAGCGAAAAATTTGAATTTGCTCTCTGTCTAGCTCATAGGTGACGTTACATGGTAATTTGTATCTTAAATTAAACAGTACATAGCTGTTAATACAACGCAAAAAGCTTTGTTCAAATCAATTCATTAACTGTTAATGATGCTTAACCAAACAAACAGAAAATTTTAAAAGCGTTTGTTTTGGGGTCTATGTATAGAGTACATACAAAAAATTTTTACCTTTTATAAAAAAATGTTTTATGCACAGTATTGGCTTCCTCGCAATTTTATTATATGTATAGACGACTACCTATTGTAAAAAGCAGCAGTAAAATTATATAAACAATCAACGTTCTACTCGTATAAACCGCGCCGAGGCGCCGCGCCGCCGCCGACTCTCGCGCTGCGCAACTTTTCTGCGCGATGCGAACGAACAATCGAACTGACAATCAAAAGAACAAACATTTATAATAAAATATTTTTCGTTTTAATTATATTATTTATTCTTCACGTCCTGGAGTTGTACTTTAGTTGCAAAAACCTTTATTTATTGACGTATGACAATTCTGAAATATTATTACAATAACAGATAATAGTTGTAACTTAAAATTATTCATAATTTGTAATATATATTGAATTCCGAGTATTTAAAAGCTTATACGAAAAATTTCGAATGCAGCGCTTTATTTTAGTTACTTTCTAAAATTAAGTACGCGTGAATTTTTGGTACGCCAGTTTCCTTTACACAAAGTTCACCAATATCTTTACAGCAGGTTAAAGCCCACTGTAAAGAGATTAACAACACGAATAGTGCTCGATAACGTAAATTTTGAAAACGAAACAGAAAAAGGACAAAACTTCACAAAATCCACCCGTAAAAGCTTCATCTCTATTTTATCAAGTCAAAACGATGGAAACCCTTATTACAAAAATTTGATTAGTACTTAAGTTTATGTGTTTACAAGTTATATGCATACCTCGATCCCCTTGTTGGAGGTACTTGTAGGAATATAAAATCATAACTGTCGCTTTGACCACCGCCGACACAGCCGTATTATAAGTCTCATACAAAATCTTGTAATGTGATATACCTAGTTCACAATGGCGGTTGTTGTTTGCCTAAAACAATAATAATTAAGCTGCCAATGGCAACATTGTTTTAATTCAAAGTGGCCATTTGATAAAATAAAGATACTCACTTCTCTTATCAAATAATTGTTCAGAATTTCAAACAGTCTGTCGTCTTTTACGCCGGCTACAAGGTTTGTCGGCGCCGTGGCGTACCTTATGGAGCGTCTCAGCTGCTTGAATACGTCCCTGTCGTTCACGAATCTCTCTATGGTTTCTGTTTCGTACGTGATGTTGCTCATAAAATATTTCCAAAACTCCTCGTTGTACCTTAAATTGATGTCGTCTACGGTTATTTTGAAATTATGCACTTTTTGCATATTGATTTCCACAGATAATTCGTCAATAATACGCTGAGCCTCCGTTCTTATGGTCGATTCGATTCGTCGAGAGCTCGCTACGAGCTCTTCCAGAAGTACCTTTACGCGTTTCTGTGATTCGTAGTTGGTGATCGCCGACGACACGCCGACGATGGCTTGGACCACCTTCAAGCCGACCTGAGCCACGTCCAGTGCACTTTTAAGGTTGGAATCGGCAAACTGTACAGGAAATGTAAAGACTTGCACGAAAAATAAGTACTTGAGATTCATTGTAGACGATTTAAAAATTGTACAGAGATACTCAGCGTTCACTGTGGCCGTGTAAGTTCGCGATGCCAGCTACGAGGTCGTTCGGCCGCGGCGAGAAGCGCCGGCGCGCGCGATAGCCTTTGCCCTCGACTCGGCCAATCGCAAACAGGCCATCGACAGCGAGCGCTGGCTGAATGCGCGGCGGCACAGCGCACCGCTCTGAGCGCGCTACAGTTAGAGCGGTGCACTGCGGGGGTACTGTCGTTTCGGATTACATGTCGTTTTGAAGATTTTTTATTTATTACGTTTAAGGTAAATAAGCAATCAACACAAGGGGAATAGTAAAGTAGAAATGCAATGTCATCCATACCTAATATAGAAATAAATATGTGTTCTAACGGAAAAATTTCTACCTTATGGTTTAGTTTATGTTTTTTTGCTGATAAACTAAAAATATATCTCAAATTTATTCCTTAATCTTTTTATGTTACTTCTCAATACATGTTATATTTTGGGTACCGTGAGTTTTTAAGAAGTCAAATTATGAACAGTAAAGAACAATGCTAAATTAAACATGGAATCAAACACGAAAAAAACAAAAGGAAAACTGTTTAAGAAGTTCCATAACAAATAATAACATATTTGGGCACTCGTTATTCCATAAGCTTTTGTTTGAAATACAACGGAAAACAAAAGATACCCCTATCCCTGTATAACCCAATTTCAATCACATAATTTCAGAATCACATTTTTGTAATTAAATTAGTTCTTAGTATCAGTAATAATGGAGGTTCCAGAGGGAATCAGTTTTAGGATAATTTTTTAAATTAAAACTTTTTAAACACGTAATGGTGCATCCATCTTTTGGATTGGACGGATTGACTGATCCTGTGAAGTGTGAGGTGAACTCCTGTGGAAGCACAAATATTTCTCATTTCCAGACATAAACCATTCCTGCTTTCAAAAACTTGATGCGACCAAAACGATTTCATTTTTTTCTCTTTAGTAATGGTGTACATAAAAACATATCTAAGTAAAATTTTACGAGTTCCCGTTATGTTATGCGTTTCAAATTTTATATATTAAAAAAAAGGTATGTAATAATGGCCTTATTCATATGTTTTAAGCTTTAATTTCGTTTTTCGTTATTGTATATTTATATATTTTGTACTATCTTTTGCCCTCGGCTCCGCCCTCGTAGACATGAAATGATGATTCTTTTTAATAGGATTTGCCTAAAATCCATTAAAATCCGATAAAGTATTTTTTTTCTTTTTATACAGTTTTATAATTGTCACAGCGATGATTCTTACAGGCAATATCGCTAGTAGAAAAATCATAATCTAATGCGATAGAAAATTCATCAATGTTTTGATCTGTTAATAAGCGTTTAGGAGTACCAGAAGCTTTCTCTAAAAATTTACGACAAATACAACACTTTTCAATTACTGCCTTTGTTAAAGCTATTTTATTAGACTAATTAATAATATGTGTATACAATACGTAACTGAGCAATTGAGTTAGAGATCAGAAAATTTCAAAATCTTGCTATTTAAATATCTTACGAGGGCAAATTCACCGTACTTGTACCCCCGAGAACTTTCCAGGGCTTGTGTAGCCTATAGTGAGCTTTGATTAATAAATAGCTATGTTAATATAAATATATAATTTATTTATTTAATTCCCAGAAAATAGTTAAATACACATTGATAAGTATATTTAAATCCTATAGAGGAAACATGATGTTCCCTGTGCATAGGTTCGGGAGAAATGAATAGGCATATATGATTTATTTGTCATATATGCCTATTTAACAAAAAACAACTTAATACATATATAACTTAATTACTAATCTCAGCTATTTTAAAGTGAAAAAATAACAATAATAAGTAAGTGCTCAAAAGTATAAAGTTCCATGTGAGAGGTTATACTCGACTTTAAAAAGCAAAGACAAGAAATGGGATATAACCTTTTATAGAGATAATAATTGCTTTTGACTGAGCATTAACCATTTTTTAATATTATATTTAATTGATTTAGTTAACGTAGGTGTATTCTTAAATTCATTTGGTAACATGTTAAAGTATTTGATAGCTGTATATAAAGGACTACTTTGGTACTTGGTCTTGGTAATTTTAGTTCCCTGTATATATTTGTGTCTGGATCTACCATCGTAGTTATTATATTTATGTGCGCAAGTTTTAAAGTATTTGGGCAAACTACAATAGACACATTGTTGCTTGATGTTAAATATATGATTGTTTTCTATTTTAATTTTTTTTTATTATTTTTTGGATTGTAAATAATGCCTTGATAGACTTTTTATACGCACCACCCCATACTATTACACCGTAGTTAATATTGCTTTCGAATAATGAATGATATATCATTTTTAGTATTCTCCGTTCCATAAAAAGACTTTGTTTGTACACGAGGAATTGGAAATACTTGACTTTTTTAACTATCTCATTTACATGTACATCCCACTTTAAACAGCCATCAATATAGATACCTAGATATTTACAGTAATCAACTCTTTTTATTGTTACATTATTAATACTAATTTCAGGCCTTGGTATAGAATCACTATAACATGAAAAAGTTAGATAGACAATTTTCTCTACGTTCAACGTTCATTGATTATTTTTTAACCAATTATAGACAATTTTTAGAACTTTATTCGTGTCACTTTGCACATCTTCCCAATTATCTGCTGTACACCTGATTGCAGTATCATCAGCATATGATGATAAGTGATTTTTGTCTACAATGCTAAAGATGTCATTAATGTATAATAAAAAAAATAGGGGTCCAAGTATGGTTCTTTGGGGGACTCCAATTCTAGCATTTTCAGGTTTACTGTTTACTCCTTTATATCTTACAGTTTGAACTCTGTTATCCAGGTAATCTTTAATTAAATTATTAGCATCACCTCTTATACCATATCTCTCCAACTTGTTCAGCAATATGAAATGTCGAAAGCCTTAGCTAGATCTAGGAAAGTAACAATTGTTCGTTTATCAGAGTTTAAGTTATAATATATATACTGAACAAGATCAGCATGGACATCACTTGTGCTTTTATTTTTTAATAAACCAAATTGCCTCTCAGATATTACGTTGCATTTAGTTGTAAAATCCGTTAAACGAACATGTATAATGAAGACTATATTTATAAATATAATTCGTCCATATGATTCTTGTTGCTTTGTATAAATTAAAAGGCTCAAATTTTAATATTCGAACAAATTCTATATGCACGTTTAGACTTTTGTTTTAAATTGACTGGAAACAATCCAAGAAAATAAACTATTAAGCGGAAATTTTGAAATATATCGTATCACCTCCCATCTGCTTTGTTACTTCAAATACCTTTTATAAAAAATAAAAAAAATTCTTTGTATGAGTCATTATTTCTCATAGTTTTTCTTACCTAATTTCTTGACTATAATTAATTTACGTAATTGGTTTGCGTATTATTATGTATCATGCACATTAATTTATTATTAAATTATATTTTGTTTTATGCTCAAAAAAATATATATTTTTATTTCATTAGTTATACACACTATCCAAGTTTGATTTAATTTTTAGATATTATTAGATATCATGTAATTATGAAAAAAAATTCTTTGTTGAAATAGTATTACTATCTCATTTATCTGCGTAACCTTCTCAAAGTCATCTACTTTTATCCCAGGCTCTGGTTGACTTTCATGATTTTCAAACCAAAAAGAAAACGAAATAAAGCACTTAATAAAGACCATTTGTATTATGAAGAGATATTATTGTATTAAAACATGATAAATTATAAACCACAAAGTTAAAGTGCCGCCACTAGATAACGCTATAATTTGTAAACGAAATCACACCATACAAATGCCGTTCCCGCCATTATATTTGGAACGCGTGTAAATGTTTATATTTATTATATTTTTTATGAATTAATATCAAAATGTCGAGTCTTGGTGAAGTTGATATTTTGATATTGAATCGTAAAATCCGAAAATAATATACACAGTATTAGATTAGAAATTGTTACAATAATACTCCTATAACATAATTAATTAAAGTAATAAAAAAACAAAGTCGTGTACATAAGAATGGCATCAGCGCGGTTAACGGCAATAGCAATTCCCATTTACATATATAAAAATACATATGATAAAATATTTTTTATTTATATATATATAAATGTATGTATACACTATCGTATTTAATGGTATTTATTCAGGATAATAAGTACTTAGAAGTAGAAATTTGCATTTAAGAATTTATACTTTTTTTAAGTATAAAAGTAATAATATTTTTGAAAATGATAATTATTTTTTTAGAATACACCATTTTAAATTATTGTTTTATCAGAATACGCCACACTGCTTTACTTACGAAATAAATACAACTATACTACTTCATGTATGTTCTGTCCTGGACAATCCGAATTATGTGTTACGTCGGCGCATTACATGCTCGAAATACACTCCGTTCAAATTTTTTTTAATGCAACATATTTTAAGAGCAAACGAGCAGAAGAACCGTCATAGAGTAGATGGCCACCGCCGCCCATGGACACTTCCAGCGCCGGAGGAGTCACTGGAGCCTTGCCGGTCTCTTGGGTGGAAATATAGGTGTAATGGAGAGGCGTTCAGGCTAATGGAAGGAGAAAAGGGTTAGTGGGCTATCGTAACTCTCTCTCACTGGATGAAATGCAGCAGCAGAAGCTGCCACTTCACGTCCGTATTCTGCGAGAGTGCGTTATTTCACCGGTCGAATACGCCCATTTTTGTGTTGCAGCCAAGTCGGTCGCAGTTTAATTCTACTTCATATAATGCAGATTGTCCTAATTCCCCAAAAGAGGTATCACTTAAACAATAATAATATGTTTCAGTATATTTTGGACGAGCGCTCTCAGAAATTTTACAAATAGGATTTAGAGCGTAGGTACTCCGAGTTGAGTCGCGGGCGCGCGGGCCTGCGCCGACGTCGAAAGTAAACCGAAAACTCGACAGGCCGCGGTCCCGACTAACTAATTTAATTGGAGGAAGGAGAGGATCGACGCATGCTGGGAAATATTGTAAAATATACATTGAGAGCATTTATATTGCGTACTTTGGAACTTTGTATGTTTTCCCACGGGTTGGATCTCGTTTCGCTTTGCAGAACTCATCGGATTTCAATAACGACTCTCGCCGTCCTCGTCCGCCTGCTCGCGCACTCGCCCGCCTCGGGTATTACCGACCGTCGGCCGCTGTAAGTTTTTACAATTACACTAGCCAATAATCCCAATTTAATCAGAAGACACTGCATCGCAGCAGTTAAGATATAAATTTTCCTCTGGAGAATGTTGTGCAAAATCTGTATAATCAGAAACACATGTTGTTGTATTTTCAGGATTTTCTTCTGGAAGGATTGAACGCTAATGCTTGAACATGCAAACGCCGGCCTAACGTAAAGTTGCTTCCTTCTACATCGACTTCTCGATATCCACCCATTATGGCCAATATCAAACATTAAGTGAACACCTCATGTATATTTAGGTTTATTTTCCATGTTGGTTTTCATTTCACTCTTACAACGAATATTTGATGTTTTAAAAATTTTAGTTAAATGTTTAAGATAGTATATATTCGTATTTTATTTTCTACAATATAATGCTTTTCTTTCGAAAAGTTTAAAGAGTTTATTATTATGAAGTAGTAAAAATATTTGATTATAGATATACTTAAGAACAACATTAACATTTAGCTTATCAACATCTATTTGATGTAATTTCCGAATTATTGTGGAAATTTAATAACAATATTTCTTTTTTCTCATCATTTTTAAGGTTCTGTATCTCAAAAGAGAAACATGAACTCTTGTAGGATCAATTCATCCACCCTCTTTCTTAGGAAAAAATATAGGTTTAAAGTTGAAATAATACTAAATACTCGAGTTTACAACCACTTGAAGCTACGAAAAAAAATCAACCTTCTACGTTAATGCAATCAAAAGATACTGCTGTTTATATCGCATATTTTGATACTAGCAAGAGTATCGCAACCTATAGCTAGAATCATCAAATTTGGCAAGAGAAAGGTCTTACAGCACAAGTACAACAAAATTCTGAAAATCGATAATTTGTAGTTACATCACATAAAAATAATTATGATTAAAAATTTACATTTGTAATTGGAATGTGGATCTTGATTTTGACTAATACGCGACATAACATTTTTTTTAATTTCCCACTATTAGAAATTAAGATTTTCAAAAATTCGCATGCTTAAAAAAATCGATATGTTGAAAAAAATCTACATTCTCGGAATTCCTGGCACCAATATCTTGTCACTATCTGTATCGAAAACAGATAAAAGTCATGGAGACCCTTGATGGATAACAAACATCTATATAAGTAATAATTTTGTACGGAATCCTCAAAGCGCGAGTCCTATTCGCACTTGTCCGGTTTTTTTTTCTCGTTGTGGTGGCCATCATATATCTATTGATCTGCCAGAGGCTCCTAAAGTTTACCAATGATGCTAAGGAAACTTATAAGGCGGTAATTTGTTAGTTTGATTGAAATTACAATATATATGAAAATTATTCGTACTTTATGTTATAATGTCAAAACAGACAGACTTCCGAGATAGAAATGTTGCTTTATACAAATTAAAATGTACAAGCGTTGATCACCCATTAGATTAAAAAATATCTAACCTATACTAGTCGATCCAGTGTATGAATGATATAAAAAAAGCAATAGTCGGATAAGAAATAAAAAAAAATGTCTAAATTAAGTAACATGTGCCAAAATAATTGAACAAATACACGTCTAGTCCAGTATAGACATATCGACATGTAGAGAGAAGAGAGTATGAGTATACGTAATGAGTTAATAAAGCCGTGACCGGGAGATGACGCGCCGGGAACAGGTGTCCTTAAGTCAGGCCGGCGCCGGCGCCACTAATTTGTTGGCGCGCCGACGCTGCAGATTTATTGTGCTTATTAAAGTAAAGCCTCAAAAGCAAAGCTTTGAATTAAAAGCGATGTACGCGTGCGTCACAAACGTACAAGTGGAAATGAACTGTATCACGCGTTGCACAGATAAGGTACACAGATAAGGTACACATTTTTTATGAATTTTATGAAACAAAATAAGCAAATGAATTTTATAGAACTTCATACAAAGCTGTTTATTAGGTATTTTGATACATCATGATATATACTATCACTACTATATATACTATTCATATTTTTTACGTTATATTTTGCCACACATCGACATTGAAGCGAAAAATAAATTTGAAATATATTAGGTTGGGGAAAAAGTTTATTCGTATTTTATAAGTAAAACTTGCAGTAAGATCTCTTAGGATGTGCTGAGCTAGTATTAATACAATTAAATAGATAACTTCTTGAAAAAATAAAATTAAAAACAGTGTCCCGCAATTTTTCTATTGCTTGTCTGTCCACCGAAATCAATGAATCCAGTGTAGAAATTGGATACATTTTGAACTTTTATTACATAAAAAAAAGAAAAATGCGATACAAGTCGCGAAAAAAATTTGTGTTGTTTATGGACCTAATGCAGTATCGGTAAGAGCAGTATAAAATTGGTTCAATCGTTTACAATTGAGTAATTTGTATATCAAAAATGAACCTCGCTCTGGTCGATCTGCTACGGATAATAAAGTCACTGCTATTTTGGAAAAGTAGAGCAAGATCTGCATATTAATTCTTACGACATAGCTGAAGAGTTAGGGATTGACGACAAAATAGTTTTTACCCATTTAAAAAAGCTGGATATACAAAAATCTAATGAATCGTATACTCATTTGAGATTCTCTATCAAAACGTAATATGACCGAACCGTTTTTGAAATAGTTTATCACTGGTGATGAAAAATTAAAAACGAAGATCATGTTCAAAACGCAATCAAGCTCCACGTACTATAGCGAAAACCGGATTTACTCGCAATAAATTGATACTAGTGTATAATGGAATTGAAAGGGCATAATCACTATGAACTTTTACCGCCGGGTTAAACCATCGATTCCAAACCCCAATAGCTGATGATAATCGAACGAGAAGTAGCAAAAAAATGCCGAAAACAGAAAGGGTGTGGTTTTTCACCATGATTCACAATAACGCCAGACCACACACATTTTAGCCACTCAGCAAATAGTAAGAGAGTTTGATTAAGTAGTGCTAATGTCTTCGCCATATAGCCCTGACCTTGCACTCTCAGATTTTCACCTGTTTTAATCTCTTCAGATTCCTTTAGGTGTTAGTGTTAGGTTAACATTAAGAGAGGATTGTCAAAATTACTTATTGAAGTCCTAAAATTTCTACCGCAATGGCAACATGTCACTGCTTACCAAATGGCAGCAAGTTGTTGAACAAAATGGCATATGAATTATGATTAAATGTAAATAAAATGTATATATGATAAAAATATATATATAAAATATATGATGAAAAATATCATAAATTTGTATATACAATATGAAAAAACTTTTCCCCCGACCCTATATTTAGTCAAAGACCTAACACGGCCTACGCTTGCTATGACTATATGCGCACTTAGGTCATTGTTTTGAACATTATCACTGGAGCAATAATTTATATTGTTTCTGTATTTCTGTAGTTTACAAACATTATAAACCTCTCCAATGACCAAAGTAGACGCTTGCCTGCAACATGTATTAACATGCAGCATGCAACCCACCGCTGACCCTCGAATCTGCCTCTCCACTACGAATCTCTATCCAAATGATTGAATATTGATTCCAGAGGATTGACAGATATCGAACACCTAAGCAAGTGTTATTTATTACTATAATTATCTAATTCCGCCAACTATTAAATTGTTTAGTTCTACGTACGTTTCATGCCAACAAGGCACATCTTCAGGAAATTGCCGACAGTCACATCCACCAGGGTGCAAGGAGCGTTAAAACAACCAACACAACCTCGTTAGACAGGCCGCTGTCATGCAATGGTCAAAGAGCGACGAAAACATTATTAAGACAGCCACAGATCACCACCGATAGACATGCTTGTCAAATGTCACAGACTAACCATCACCAACATTACCCAAGTAGTTACAGGCAAGCGTCCAATAATGGCGATTTATAAACGTCAATTTGGTCGTTGAGCATATTATTATTATCTTTATGTTTTAAAATTTCGAAGGATTCCAAAACATTCAAACGTCTTAAATATCTTAAAATTAACAGAATTGTGCATGAATCAAAATTATTTCCGTTATAATAATCAATTTTATATACAAAAAGAAGGTCTAGCTATGGGTTCACCTTTAAGTCCATTAATGGCCGAAATTTTTATGGATGAATTCGAAATTAAGCACATAGTAAACAATAATAATATCCTGTATTATTTTAGATATGTGGACGATATTATTATGTGTTGGCTTGGTAATTCAATAGAATTAGATCTGTTTCAAAATTATATTAATGGCATACACCCCAAAATTCAATTTAAACTAGAGGAAGAAACAAACAATTCTATAAATTTTTAGATTTGACCTTAACCAGAAAAATAATAGACATGAATTTAAAATATATAGAAACCCACGTGCACAGATATTACAATACCCATTTCTTCTTGTCATCCATGGCAACACAAATTGGCGGCTTATAAATCAATGATACATCGGTTATTCACCATACCCTTAATAATCATAATTTCCTTTAGAATTAAATACCATTTACAGTATAGCATTGGCAAACGGATATAGCAAAAATGTATTGATGGACTCATTAATAAAAACAAAAAGTATTATAAAGAAAAGTATCTATCCAACACAATCTAAAGATCAAAAGAAATATATAGCTAGTTTGACATATTTTGGTACAATTTCGGAGAAAATTTCAAGATTATTAAAAACATAATATTTATACGGCCTTTAAAACAAATAATAATCTGAAAACTTTATGTAACAATAAAGATAAATTACACAATAATAAAAATCTGGAATTTATAAATTAACTTGTGATGACTGTAAATCAATATATATAGGACAAACCGGACGTTGCTTTGAAAAAGATATAAAGAACATATTTCGGCCTTTAAAATAATAAATCAGACAGATCCCATTTTGCTAAACATCTATTAGAAACCGGTCATAAGCTTAATAATGATCACAAATTCGATGTCTTGCATGTGTGTGAGAAGGGGTTACGTTTGAATGTTTTGGAATCCTTCGAAATTTTAAAACATAAAGATAATAATAATATGCTCAACGACCAAATTGACGTTTATAAATCGCCATTATTGGACGCTTGCCTGTAACTACTTGGGTAATGTTGGTGATGGTTAGTCTGTGACATTTGACAAGCATGTCTATCGGTGGTGATCTGTGGCTGTCTTAATAATGTTTTCGTCGCTCTTTGACCATTGCATGACAGCGGCCTGTCTAACGAGGTTGTGTTGGTTGTTTTAACGCTCCTTGCACCCTGGTGGATGTGACTGTCGGCAATTTCCTGAAGATGTGCCTTGTTGGCATGAAACGTACGTAGAACTAAACAATTTAATAGTTGGCGGAATTAGATAATTATAGTAATAAATAACACTTGCTTAGGTGTTCGATATCTGTCAATCCTCTGGAATCAATATTCAATCATTTGGATAGAGATTCGTAGTGGAGAGGCAGATTCGAGGGTCAGCGGTGGGTTGCATGCTGCATGTTAATACATGTTGCAGGCAAGCGTCTACTATGGATTTCCGCGAATTAACACCTCATACAATACAATATTTAAAAATGACCAAAGTGTTGTTCCAAATTTTTTTTTGTAGCAGTTTCTATAGGCAAATGAGTATGCGAGACACCAAAAAAGTAGATAATTATCGCTGCCTATAGACATTCTCAATTCTAGAGGCATCACAAGTGCGTTACCGGTCTCTTAGGTAGGAATATCGGATGGAGGAGGAAATGGGGTGAAGGATGGGGAATGGGTCACTGAAACTCTCCCTCATTGGGTAAATCGCAGCATTAAAAGTTATAACTCAACGTCTGTATTCTGCAAGAGTGTGGTATCTCACCCTTTGTGTCGACCCAATTTCATGCTGCAGCTATTGAGTTAGCCACAATATGGCTTTCCCACTTAAGATTGAAATCGAAGTACGAATCAAACGAATCAAGTCCAAAATTCACTCATTAATTAGCCTCAAGTCGCTTTAAGTATAATAAGTAAATATTCCTCTTAATATTGACCCGTCACGCCCTCAAGATTCCATATAGACTTAATTTTGGCATCAGTAGTATGAATGAGATATTGGTGCCCGAAATTCCGAAACTTTTATTGTTTTGCTATTTTCGATAAAATTCCAATTATTTTAAAAATTTGAATTTTTGGAATGCTTAAATTTTTAAAAAATACTCTCCCATATAATGGTCTACATCACTGTTCATGCTCTAGCTGCAAATATCAGCTCGTAACCACAGAAAAAATATATATTTCCACTATTTATTGCTTTTCACATTCTTTTTTTCATTCATTCTATGAGACCTAATTTTTTGCCAAATTTCATGATTCTAGGTCAACGGCAAGTAGTTTATAAGTTTTGATTTATATGCGATTGTCGAAATAGCAGAAAAAATGGCCGTAGTTTTTGATTGCTTTGCCCAGTGCCAAGGTATTGTATTTCCGAGTACTTAATATTAAGGAAATATGAGAAAAAGGGTATTGACAGACAAAAAGACCAATGAAGTGAAGAATCACTTCATCAAAAGGATTCCTTATAGAAATGAGGGATCCAGTTGAGGTACAAAACCCTAAAAAAAGTTGAAAAAATGATTGACCCTGAAAGCCATCCCTAAGATTTCCCGCTATGACATTTAGCGATATGTCTTTAAGCTTCTTGAGTTATAAATATTGTTTATGAGTTTTGAGCTTTTTAAAAAATTAAAAAATCGTTTACCCTGCAGGTCATCACTGAAGCTATTACTCCTTTCGAGATTTGAACACTGTTCAAAAATAAATGAGCAGAAACTTATTTAGTTCATCGTGCTCAAAAGATAGATTTTAGGGCCTTTAAAATATAATCCTAATACATTTTGAGTGAGCTCTTTGAGTTCAAAAATTTATACATATAATTTTTTTTTTTAATTTTTAACTTCGATATCTTTTAAAGGCGTTGTTAGATTTTTATCTACTTTACGGCAACCGAAGCAGTTTCATTACACCAAACAAATAAACAGCCACGTGATGTTTTTTATAATCGTAAAATGATGACTGTGCGCAACTTATCCAATGTGCTAGAATAGGTTACTATGGCTATAGCAATTTCGACTCCGTATTTTTCCGATTTCTTAAATTTGTCTAATTTTTTGGCCAACTTCAAAAAAGGAAGATGTATTCAATTCGTCTACATTTTTTTGTGTATGTTACGCGATGTCTTTCTCAATTGTGAGTCGATTTTATATTTTTATTATTTTTGAATCATTATTAGGAACTTTTTGGCTGAAGAGCTTATTGAAGTCGATTTTTTACTATCATTATTATTTTTTAGTAGAATTTTTTATTATTATTATTTTAGTAGAATTCAGTTTTTAGATCATAATTGTTTTGATAAAAATAACCATTGTTCATCATTGTTAGAGTTTTTAATAAAAATAATCTGTCGAATATCATTAAACAAAACTGTACATATGTTTAATCAGTAATGCATTTGTTATTACACTAACTTTCAGCCCGCGGCTTCGCCCGTCTGGAATTCGGTCTGCCACATAGAGTTTCATCGCAACCCAACCCCTTCCACATTCATCAGTCCACTCCAGCCCTTCCTCGACCCTTGTAAATTTTCAATAAGTCGAGCGCGTCGTGGTTACAAAGTCAAGTGCAGGTTTTCGTTTTTTTTTGTTTTACTTTGAACATTGTTGTTTGTTTATATTGTGACCTCGATCAAGCTAAGCATTCGATGCTAACAATTATTGTTTGCCTTGTAACCTTTAGTCGAGATCTTTAAATGCGAATAAACAGCACTTAAAAATACAGAGGTGTAAAAAATTTAATAACAAGACTGAACATGTAATATATCTCTTATATTACATGTTCAGTCACACTGGGTTTTACTGTATTTGTGATATGCATAGATTATATTGTAATATTGTTATACATTTTATTGTTTATTTAGTATATCAGTAAATTTTTTTTATGGAGTATTCGAGGAGCAAACGAACTTGTGAACCATCACAGTTTATTTAACGCCGCCTTGACACTAACAAAAGGAGTCACCAGTACCTTGCCAAGCTCTTGGAAGCGAATGGGATATTTAATGGAAAGGAGATAGGGCTAACAGGGAGAAGATTGGGTTAATGGAGGATAGTGCGAGGAGTGGACCACCGGAAGTCTCATTCACTGCACGAAATAAAACAGCGGAATTTGCTACTGCACTTTCGTATTCTGTGATAGTTTGATATATTACCGCATGGATATATTACCGGTCCAGCGGGCTCATTTTGTGCTGCAGCTGAGTTAGCTCCATCACGATTCTGCCAAACAAAGTTATCAGAAAATTTCGATATTTCAGACATTATTAAAATTTTAAATTATTGTTGAAAATAAAGAAAAATTTTTGATTATGTTTTGAATATTCATATACATACACACATAAATACTAACAACATATATATATATATATATATATATATATATATATATATATATATATATATATCGATCGAAAATTCGAAATTAAATTTAAATATTCAGTAATTCCAAATTTTATAAAAGTTGTTTCTCTTCATTTTCTTTAACGTGCACGATTTTCCTTTATTTTCATTTACATAAATAGAACATATGCTATGAGATATTAATTCGTATCAAATTAGACCCCAAAGCGACGGAATAGCGGCCTATTGGAAACCTGCAAAACAGTTTCGGCTTACCAAACTTTAAGGCCCGTTGAAACTTGTTATGGATAACCGATAATTTCCACGGAATCGGGATGCTGGTAAATAAAATAGCGAATCGGAAGCGCAAAAGCTTCCGGAGCAAATTAGTTTCGGAAATTGTACCCCGTCCCCATTTTCGGAAATAACTGTGGTAATATACACCTTTTCCATCTTCTTTCTAGAGGTTTTTTCGGAAGCCTACTATGCATTTATGGAGAGTATTAGATAATTATAACTTATCCAATAACTTTTGATCATTTTGGAAATACATGTAACTATCCACGATGTTTATCACACTGTAGGCCTTTAGTGACGTAAAAGTAACGCGACATTAAAACAATATTTTGCAAATCCACCTAGGTATTTGTATAATTGACTAATTATGTATACGAGGAAGATATTTATTCATATCCAAAATAAGACGGAATAGAAAGCGAGACTAGAAGATCAACCTTGAACTCGCAGTCGAAGTAGCAGTATTAGAAGTAACAAAAATTAAGTGGTTTTTATTAGAGTTCCGAGCCAAAATAGCAAAAACGGAACCCTTATAATTTCGTCGCGTCCGCCCGTCCGTCCGTATGTCACATGCATTTCAATCAAAAACTACTAGAGGTACATTGATAAAATTTATAGTTTAGGTATCTTCTTCAAGCCACTACTTATTTTGGTGGTTAAATAACAAAAATAAATATTTCTAGGGGGCCCACCGTATATGTAACAGAAAAAGGAAAAAAATATTTCATCAAACATCAACGTGTGGCACATATTTCGACAGATATTTTAAAAAAAACTTTAAGATCTTTAAGCAGTTTTTTTGATTAAGTGAATATTTTTGAGTATAATCTCTCTGAAAGTGTCATAAATTGTGATTCCCCTTATTTTTTAAACCGTAAGTCTAATAAATATAAAAAAAAATGCAAAGCTAACGCTTAATAAATACTTTCAACGAAAATTTTTTTGAACATAGTCGGATATAATGTTTTTAAGTTATTGGCGAAAAACTGTGCTTCTCAACAAAAAGACGTAAGTCCCATGAAATTACGCTATCTTACTGAGGCATTGTAGTTTACACTAGTTTAATAGTCGACATACTTCCTTGATTTTCTAGTTATAGCTGACTAAAGTGCTATTTTGTGCGGGAAACATGGAAAAAGTGTAACAATGTAGTTGTTTCATCGTAGTGCATTTCTTTGTAATAATGGCTTCAGAACCCTATAATGAGCATGGTCCGACATGTTCTTGGACAGTTTTTATTATTAATACGATAACATTTTTTTTCAGTGGCAATTGTATTGGAATTACTAGATACGTACAAGTTGCTTACGCGTATCAGGTGTTAGCACTGCATCTAAGACAGGGGTTTGCGGTGATGGGGGAGACGAGTGAACGTCTGCGTTCGCGCTGCCGCAATGAAATTACACATACAGCGGTGTCCTTTAAACTTTCATTTACAATAATTAGCTGCTAACTGTTTAAGTTAAAAGCTAAACACGTCAAAACATGTTGTTTCAACTTCACAATTGACAGTTAACTGGTAACTTTCGAGTTAATCTTGGAGGTGCGTGGGGCCATCTCCAAATGCTAAGTTAACTTTCAAGTCCGCCATTTTGGCATCTGTAACATTGAAGGTATATATAGTGCTATATTTTAGTTCCAATTTAATTATTTTCTTAATATTTTATAGTAATATGTAATAATTGAAGTTTTTCTTTGTAATCCATTTCGGAAACTTCCGTTATTTATAAAATTAAGAATCATATATTAGGCGCTTATCGAACTGACAGCAACCTGTCCGTTTACATTCAACTTTAAACTAGTGATTTTTGAAGCAATAAAATTTGACAGTTTAGACAGAAAGTAAATATTATGTTTAATAGTTAAAATTTATAATTAAATACTACTGATTTTGAAACAGTCTGCCAATACAGTACAACGCATGAAATGAACCTAGCCCTGCTGCAGTCAAGTTTGTCACGAAAACGTAACGCAATGGTATAAAATAAAAACGCAGTGGAGGAGAAGGAAGAGTCGGGGAGTGCTCGCGAAAAAAACGTTCCAGCGCACCCCGACGTACACATGGCGTGAACATACTCACTATTTCAATTTAGTCCATATAGTTCGTATAGACGAATTACGTATGTGTGATTCGTAAATAGGAGAACATAGCTTTTTGGTGCAATTTATAGCGAAGTGTACATTTTTAATACAGTTTTGTACATATATGTTTATTTTGTAAATCAAGATATGAGTTTGTATGAGTTTTATTTCCGAAATGCATCGAACATGTATGTATTTTATTTTATTGCGATTGGCAAAATTGCAAGACTTGGATTGTGCAGTTCATAAGATGCAACTTGCTATTCGAAGTTTTTAAACTCGCAAGAAAATATAAAGGATATCAAACAAAAATGTAAAAAATATCGACACATTTTAACCATTCTACTATAGCCCAAAAACAACTGCATAAAATCCAGGACAAGCTCAACCAACCGCATCTCAAAGTTTTTCAAGATTGTGTTACGCGGTGGAATAGCACATATCATATGTTAGAACGTTTTTTGAAAGCAAAAGATGCCTTAAACCTTTACATAAATGACAGCGAGATTGACCCTATTTTACCAGAAGAGTGGAAAATAATAGAATGTTGTGTTGAGTTACTGAAACCTTTTGAAGAAACCACACATGAACTTAGCAGTTCTCACACTCTCATCTCATCAGTGATTCCGATAATCTGAATGCTGACGCAAAAAGTGAGTGACTATTTGACAGCTTCACCGGAATCTCCAATTTACCATGCAGCTAAAACTTTAAAAGCTGGAATTACAGGAAAATTTTCGACTTTGTTGGAAGAAGAAAACTCATATATCATAGCCACTTACCTAGATCCTCGGTATAAGAACAAATTTTTCACATCATTAACTGAGGAAAAGATTAAAGATGATATATTGAAGATTAGCAGAAACACCGAAGACATCTTGGCTTCTCGAACAATATCTCCAAGTACCGAAGAGCGAAGAAAATGAAAATGACAGATTCCATGGACACGGATACGGAACGACCAGGGACTTCAGGTACAGGACGTCAGTCCTGTTTAATTAGTGATCTTGCCATGATCCTCGATTCATCAAGTGACGATGAGAGTCAGAAAACACCAGAAATTAACAACCCTGACGTAATTCTCAAGAAGGAGTTACTTACTTTCCGCAATAAGAAACGAATTAATTTAAATGAGTGTCCTCTTAAATGGTGGAGTGTTAATCAAAGCGAGTTCAAACTGTTATCTAAAATGGCACGCAAATTCTTATCAGCTCCACCAGCCAGTGTTCCAAGTGAGCAGTTGTGTAGTAGCGCAGGATTAATATACGAACCCTTGCGAAACAGACTGGACTCCGAAAAGGCGGCCATTCTACTTTTCATTAAATATAATGCTCCAATATTTAATTTTAATTATTAAAATAATTAATTATTATTAGTAGTTCATTCATTACTTTGTGTTTAAATAAAAAAGGGTAAATAATACTGTGTTTTTTTAACTCTACCAACCCAACACTTAAATTTTTTATAGAGATCCGCATCCGCATCCGCATCCGCGGATGTGAGCCTCTTAAAATCCGCATCCGCATACCGCATCCGCGGATGTGGAAAAAGTGGATCCGCAACATCCCTACTCTAAAGGACGAATCCAAAAATAGTGAAAAACAGTATAAGAATGCAGCTGCATGCTGCATTCAGCCTGCACGACTGCAGTACTGCACTGCCCTGCACTACTGCACCTAGTCTACAGTCCACTGTAGTACATAGCATACGTGTTAATGTATCGGAAGTGAAGCTCTGCACCTCTATAGGCACTTAGTGTTCAAAGGTATTATTTCGAAGACATAAGTTGGCGAGGCGCCGCTCCTGCGAAATAGTCAAGCGATCAGCTAACCCAAAAACGGTTAAGCGCTCCATACGCGTGCGCCCGATCCGTGACAGGGAGCGTTGAATCTGCGCAATGCATCATTCGCAGGCAATTCAGTACGTACTGAAATGTGGGACAACTACCTGCACCAAAAACTATTAAAAGTCTTTTTAACTTTAATTTTAATTTCTTTGTTGTCATTAGCTAAAATTTTATACTCCTTCAACAATTTGAGTGAGTTTAAATTCGGTCCTATAATTTTCTTAACATAGGCCTTAGAATCACGTGGTTTTAGTGACCTCTGTAGCCTAGTGTGGAGATACAATGAATTAGTTCAGCTCTTATATCGACAGTCAATGCTGTTAATTACGATCGCCGCCAGAATTTCGATTCTAGTGTCGATCTCCATTTCTATCAAATCATTAGAAAGGATACTCAATGTATACTACAGAATAAAATATGAGGTCGGGAAAAAAGTGTTTTTGTATTTCATAGATAAATTCAAGATATTTTTTTATCATATTTTATTTACCTATATTTAATTATGGTATATATATGCCATTTTGTTTAACAACTTGTTACCATTTTGTAGGTTTTGACAGTCCTTTCTTGATGTCAACCGTAACTACCTAAAGAAATCTGAAGAGACCGAAACACGTGAAAATCTGAGGATGGAAGGTATGGGTTATGTGGAGGATTAACACTTCCCAACCAAACTTTTTGAATAGTTGCTATAGTGGCTAAAGATCTGTGCGGTCTAGCGTTATCATGGTGAAAATCCACACCCTTTCTGTTAGTTAATTCCGGTCGTATTTACTGTACTTCTTGCTTGATTGTCATTAGCTGTAGGCAGTAGAGTTCCGAATGAATAGTTAGTTTTGCTTGTCCATAAAAGCTCATAATAAATAAAATACCCTTCCAATCCCACCATACACATAGTATCAACTTATTGAAAGTTTATGCAAGTTTCGCTATAATCTGTAATTTTTACCTTGATATTTTTAACGCATTCTTGTCGTAGGGAATCCATGTTTCATTACCAGCGATCATTTTTTTGAAAAACGGTTTGGTTTCATTACATTTCGATAGAGAATCACAAATAAAAATTTGATTCATTAGATTTCCTTCACTGAGCTCATGTGGATTTCCAGTAATGAGCTTTTTTTATATCCAGCTTTTTTTAAATGGGTCAAAACTGCTTAACTGCTTTGTGGTCGATTCCCAGCTCTTCAGATATGTTATAAGCACTGATATGCTGATTTTGCTATACTTTTTCCAAAATGGCATCGACTTTATCCGTAACAGATCGACCAGAGCGAGGTTCATCATTGACATCAAAGTTAATGGACTGAAAACGCTTGAACCAGTTTTGTAATACTCTTATCGACACACGATCTATAAACGTCACAATTTTTTTTGTGGCTTGTGTCCCATTTTTTTTTTGTAATATAACTTAAAAATGTATTCGATTTCCAAGTTAGATTCACTCATTTTGCCACATAGAAAAACAATAGAAAAATTTCGGAGCATCGTTTTTACTTTTTATTCCTCTTTTTTTTCAAATGATATCTAAAAATGGTATTAAAACTAGTTAGATACAATCAGCACAACAAAAAAAAAATTATTGCAACTTTATACTTATAAAATACGAATATTTTTTTGTCTGACCTACCACACTAATCGAATGAAATGTAATAAATAATATTTATATTTCGTAGGTAATTAAATTACAGTTAGAGTAAGTTAATGACAAAATTTTTCGACATAATTATCATCTATTTCTAATAATGATTCACTTTGCGAAGAATGGACAAGAAACATAAAAATTAGCTCATGGCTGCAATATTTTGAATAATGAATAAAATTAGTATAATACTTAGAAATGGCATGAAGTAATCTGATAGCCGAATGTTCAATCCCAAGGGTTTTTTTCATTAATTTATTCAGACATGGTACAATAGGCCATGCCGCATAACTTTCTTTTTATCGAAGAATTTAAATTCATATAATGGTAAATTTTGAATTTCAGCTTTGATCTTATTATATTATCAAACCTCACACTGCCCCTTGAACAGTTCGTCAACTTTACTGAGGCGTGTTTTACTGCTCAAGTGACTTCGTTTTTATGTCTAGCTTTAATAATTAAAATGTCGCTTATTTTTGAAACTCTTGACATGTACCAAGTTTTCGAATATGTATTGTGATGCTAAAGTAAAGATATAAATTTCCATAAATTCTTCTCTGGGAGATGCCTGAGAGGTCTCAAATTATTAACAATGCGAACAGTCTGCTTCTGCAGCACGAAAATTACGTTAATATCAACTGCATGACTCTAAAGTAAAATTTTGTAGATGATGAGACTATGAACGGAAATGAAATAAACTTGTCTCGCGGTGCTTTCATTAATAAGCCGCTGAATTATTTTGACTGCGTATGTTGCAGAACTAAGCCTTGTCGTTAATCTCGTAATATGAGAATTCCAACTTAATATATAAAATGAGACCAAGAAATAAGATCGTGTCCACAATATCCGGTACCGCTGAAACCACACGTAGTGTAACTAAATATTTCACTATGGAACAGTGGCCACCCATTCTTAATCCCGATCCCGGTTTTGTTTGCGATTCCAATCTTGGATGGGTCTTGATTTTTATCTTTCCTTACACATAGCTATTACTAGAAACCAATTGGTATATAAAAGTAAGGAATCCGTTCTATATTCGCGTAAGCGGAGTTACGAAGGATGTTACTGAATACTGAAATATGGGCTGGTGACCTATTCCACACTAAAAAATAATTATGTAAATCGAACCAATGCATTTAAAGTGTGCTACGTAACTTACTCCCATTTTCTACATAAAAATATTATTATTTCTAAATATGTCTACATTTACTTTTCTGTTGTTTGCATTTAGTTTTGGTAACAAAATAGTAGTTTTCATAATTAATAATGTTTAATATTTTTATTTCAAATTTCAATGGAATTGTAGTTTAATTTTTTTCTTTATTGGTGGAAAATGTAAAATTCTTTTAATAAAATTTAGTATTGATATTGTACAATGATGTCAATTAGGGATATAATGAAATTCCAGAATCATTCGCCATAAAAAAAATCAGAGAATACTAAATACCTATTCCCACGCTCGGCCGTGCAACAGCGACGTACAAGGACTACCTATCAATTGAGTGCTGCAAACGGAACAACTATAAATACTTACCGCTACGTCAACCTGGAGTTAAACTTATCACTACGTCGAGCCTATCCGTGGCGATTTGTCGTGGCTGATGTCACCAAACCTATAATTGGAGCAGACTTTCTTCAGTTTTACAATCTCATGGTGGATATCAGAAACCGCCGCTTAATCGACAACACCACAACTCTTTCTACATCGGGGTCAGATGCAACATCATCCAGCACGATATCTTCAGTGAAAATACTGCTCGGTGATACAAGATATGACAAACTTTTAGCAAAATTTCCCGATATAACTCGACCTTCAGGCACTTTACGTAGTTCCAAGCATAACACTGTTCATTTTATAAAAACCACCTCCGGCCCTCCTGTGTCCAGTCCACCACGTCGCTTGGCGTCAGACAAATTACAGATAGCTAAATGCGAATTCGAAGCTATGCTTAAAAATGGTACTGCCCGACCTTCCAAAAGCTGCTGGTCGTCACCCCTTCACCTCGCACCGAAGAAGGAATCAGGACGGAGACCCTGTGGCGACTATAGGATGTTAAATGCACGCACCATCCCTGATCGATACCCCATCCGATATATTCAGGATTTTTCTCACAATATCACGGGTTCCAAGGTGTTCTCGACGATTGATTTGGTCAAAGCCTATAACCAAATTCCAATAAACGTAGAAGATATCTCAAAAACCGCCATTGCGACTCCGTTTGGTTTATATGAGTTCTCGTATATGACATTTGGTTTACGTTATGCAGGTCAAACGTTCCAAAGATTTGTCGACGAACTTACAAGAGGTCTTAATTTCTGTTTCGCTTATCTTGACGATTTTTAGTTTACTCAAAAGATGAAGAAGAACACGAAAAACACCTGAAACAAATATTCGACAGAATGAGAGAATATGGAATGCTCATTAACACCAGCAAATGCGTTTTCAGAGCAGATAATGTTACCTTCTTGGGTTATAATATATCAGCCAAAGGAACAAAGCTACTGGAACAAAAAGTGGAATCCATCAAAAATTTCCCTATTCCTAAAACAGTGAAGGAACTACGTAGATTCTTAGGAATGATAAATTTCTACCGTCGTGTTATACCTGATGCAGCACGAATTCAAGCCCCACTCAATGCCCTTCTCACTGGTTCAATTAAGAATTCGCACCCAATAAACATCATAGGAGAGGCTCTAAAGCATTCAACACCTGCAAGGATAGTTTATGTCATGCATCTTTCCTTGCACACCCAGACTGTGACGCGAAATTGAGCCTTGTCACAGATGCTTCCGATACATCTTTGGGAGCAGTCCTTCAACAATATAAAGACAAAGCTTGGGAGCCCCTAGCATTTTACTCCCATAAACTTATTCCGGCACAGCGAAATTATTCCCCCTACGATCGCAAACTCTTAGCGATTTATGAAGCAATAAAACACTTTTGCCATATGCTAGAAGCGCGTGACTTTGTTATCTACACAGGCCACAAGCCACTTTGTCACGCTTTTAAAACGCGCAAGGACAAATGCTCACCCAGATAATACCGTCATCTCGACTTTATATCTCAATTTTCTACGGATATCAGACATATATCTGGGCGAGACAATGTAGTAGCAGACACGCTGTCAAGAATTGAACAACTGGACAATGTCGTAGACTTTGTGAAATTAGCTAATGCACAAGAATCCGACCCCGAGCTGGAACAGATCCTGAAAGATGGCTCTGCGTTACAACTCCAGAAAATACACGTACCTGGAACAAAAACAGACCTTTAATGCGACTTCAGTACACCAGCCCAAAGACCTTTTGTTCCCATTAGCTTACGACGCCAAATATTCAACTGTCTACATTCTCTAAGTCACCCAGGCTCGAACGCGACATCGAAATTAGTTGCCAAACGCTACGTATGGCCTGAAATCAGGAAAGATTGCAGAGATTGGACGCGAAAATGTTTACAATGCCAATGAATCAAAGTAACTCGCCATGTTATACCACCAACAAGCACATTCGAGCTACCTTCGGCGCGCTTCCGATTCGTTCACATAGACTTAATCGGACCAATGCCAATATCCAAAGGATATCGTTACTGTCTTACAGCTGTTGACAGATACACGAGGTGGCCAGAGGCACCACCGATCACAGATATCAACGCTGAGACTGTCGCCACTGCCTTACTAACCTGCTGGATATCAAGATTCGGTTGCCCAACAGATATAGTGACCGATCGCGGTAAACAGTTCGAATCCACGTTATTTCAACATCTGGCAAGAGTAGCTAGATTTCACCACAGACGAACAGCAGAATGCCTACCACTAGTCCTGTTGGGCGTAAGAAGTCCATATAAAGACGACCTAAAAGCATCCTGCGCCGAACTGGTATACGGGGAAACCCTCAGGCTACCAGGAGAATTTATTAGTCCAAGCCCTACTAAAATGACGGACAACTCGGACTATATAGCCCTACTCCGCTCATTTGTACGAAAACTCCAACCATCCCCAGCATCACGTCATGGCGAACGCGCTACCTTTGTTTACAAAGATCTAGCTACGACAACTCACGTCTTTCTAAGAGAGGACACCATACGTAGCTGTTTTCAACCTGCATATACGAGACCACACGAAGTATTAAAAAGAGGAGACAAAATCTTTACCATTTTAGTCAATGAAAACGAACGACAGTATCAATCGAAAGAATAAAACCGGCCTACACTGTCGACGACGAATTACTAAATACTGCCCAGACCGCCACCAGAGAGCCTAAATCAGTCCCAGAACAAAACCCGGAACATAGAAATATAAAAAGAACACGTTCAGGAGGTTCACGCACAGTTAGATTCCCTGATTACTATCGCCCGTAGAACGGTCTCAGGGGGGAGTGATGTGGCGTATCCGGACTCCGTGTGTCGCGACGCTATGAAGAAGAATAAAGTTTGACGGGAAAGAAATGTCATGACACCGACGTTTACGCGAACTAAGTTTTTGTGTTTTCGTATTTAATTACTTTTTCTTTATCAAGACATGATTATAATGATTTTAGTTCAACAATATGTTGTGCACATGTGTATTAATTTATGTAGTATGTACAGTTCCACACAGAGGTTGACACAAACTATTTCGTATAAACGTTCACCAGTCTTGCCTAAACCATATACTTTCTTATCTCAAATGCGTAGACGTGTTTATGTTTTGAACATATTTTTCATTAGTTAAAATGTTCTAGGTTGCTATAAATATTGTTATTTACGTCGGGCTTAATATATTTATAAATATTTCACATTTCGAGTGCTGATGAGTTAGTATTATTTTTTTAGTGAGTTAGTATACAAGTCAAGTGCAATCAACTAAAATTAATATAGTGGATCCATAGTGAATTATTGTATTTTATTATTTCTGAATAAATACTTTCTGTTAAGAAAAATATATGCCTAAACGACTAGGGACGCCAGCGCCAACCAGCAGCAGTGACTGAGTGTATGACACGTAGACGACCTGCAGTGCTGTTCTCTCTTTAATGCACCGTGGTCGAGCAGAACGAGAAATGTGTCTGGAAACTATCACGCGTCTTACAAATATCGATTGAGATAAGCATTTCATTGAATGATTAAGATTAATGATTAGTCGTGATCGCATCATTACGCCGACATATCTCGAAATACGCTTACAGAGAAGAAACTTGGTATTCGAAACTCCCTTCTGAACGGTCTTTTAGGCAGAGATGATAGCATTAACAAGGGCTATAAAGAGGGTGAAAAATTATAAAGACAGGTTAGTTAAAATATTTAGTAATCCAGGACTTCCTTGGATGTATTTAAGCGTCCCAAAACCTATCAGCCTATAACTCATCAAGCTAGGCGCGACATCTCTGAGATCGTTGCAGAGGGTAGGGCTGTGCGCCTCTGCTGGGTTAGAGCACATGCCGGAATTGCGGGAAACGAGCGTGCAGACGATCTCGCCACGCGGGCCCCTCACACCAGGAAATAGGCAGCGGAGTACGATATGTTTTCGCTGTCGTATGCAAAAATAGTGATCAGGGCGGCCAACCTAGAAGAGTGGAAAAAGCGATACGCGGAAGGAAGTACGAGTTAGATCACCAAATGATATTTTTCTCGAGTGAAACAGGCGTACAAGGTCCTCCGACAAATCAATATGACGTCCTTATTGGCGTAAACCCTAACGGGACGCGGCGGGTTAGTACAGTACCGGTTCAGGTTTAAACTAAAGAACTCGCCGTACTGCGATTGTAAGCCCGCAAAGATCCAGGATGTGCTGCACATATTCGAGGACTGCGATACGTTCATTCGGGAGCGTGCGGCACTGGAAGCGGAGATAGACGTCCGGGTTGCGAGGCGGCACTTCCGGGAAATTATGAAGAACGCGACTTAGAAACGGAAATTTCAAAATTATTGTGGAGACGTGATAAATAAATGCAGAAAACTGAACAGTTGATGAAATAGAAATTAGAAATGTAAAAGGAAAATGAATGTCCTGACAAATAATGTAAAATAATTGGAATTTAATTTCTAATTTATAGATATAAAAAAAAAATATTAGAAAGTGAGTTTAAAGGTGTAGAGGGAAACTGTTTGCAAAATCAAAAGTAGATAACTGTTGATAGATAAAATAATTAACTATATATTAATAGAAAATAAATGTATATAATAATATTAGATCAAATGAAATACAATAAAACTTGAGACTCTTGATCGATCGTTCGACTTGCGTGGATACGTTCAACCATTGAGAAATGCATTGATAATGTTTGCAAGAGATTTTAGGCAAAAAATTCTTGTAATTTTTCAATCGACACCAGCGAACAAAGTATATGCCTGAAATATTCAACATTATGGCGACACCTACGTACATTACAGTTGATTACGAATATACGTGTCCAGTTGTAGAACAGTTAATTAAATCAGATATTTTCAAGATAGTTACAGGATATTAGTGACAGAAAACTGCCAGTCGATGAGACATCAAGAGGACACATGGTAACATCAAAAGTAGAACTGATTGGAAAAGTATTTCCCAATATTCAAACTAATTATAAGAATCGCAATTGGCTCACTGAACGAGCTGTCCTTGCTGCGAAGAATAACGACGTCTACCAACTTAATAATGTTATTCAATCCAGCATTCAAGAAGTGGGTAGACGCCGTTGTAGAGACAGATTAATTGACAGCTGTCCAATGGAATTCTTGAACTCACTTGATCTTCCAGGGATGTCGCCATAAAATTTAAATCGAAAATAGTAGTGCCGATTATCGTGTTGCGGAATATTAGTCAGCCAAAACTTTGCAATGACACATGAGGTGCAGTTTAGTAATTGATGAACAACATAGTGGAAGCAACGACTATAGCGGGGTCTTTCAAAGGTCCTCGTTCCATGAACTGCCATAATACCGACCGATATACCATTTCAATTTAAAGATTACAATTCCCAATTCGATTGGCGTTCGCAATCAGAATAATCAAAACTCCAGGTCAATCTTTGGAATTTAGATGGTCGTATGGTTTAGGTTTAGATGCGGATTGCTTCTCACATGAACAACTGTATGTTGCGTGTTCCCGTGTCGCCAAACCAGATAGCCTTTATACCTACGCAAACAATGGAAAAACAGAAATGTAGTATAAGGACAACATTTCAAAACTAAACTTATATGAATTGTATGTTTTGTATGTAGCTATGGTTTATGAAGCTGGTGAGTTATTTGCCAGTTTTATTTTCAGTTACAAACAAAGTCATAAATAGAAACTTCAAGAACAATTCGAGGAATGGAAGTTCACAGATTTCATAAACAATAATCACAATAAATATAAAATACATTTTGAAAAGAAAATTAACACTGCCGTCAAAAATTTTAAAATGATTATATATTAGCGGTTTTTGTATTAGATACCGGCTAAAGATATGCCAGATGCGATTTTTTACTAATTTACATAATCCGATATCCTTTCGACTCGATGCTTTTCTAATTTATGGAGCTTAGTTATCTCTTGTTAGGCGTTGTGTTCTTCGTTTTCATAATCTCATATTTTCAATTTACTTTGCTTTAGCTGACACCATTTTCAAAAATAACTGATAATTTAATTATTTTAACATGTGAAAATGTGTAGTCTCTGCCTATCCTTCTGGGAAATAAGCGAAAGATTACAAAAAAATATATATATAAGTGCAATGTACTTCAAATAATCTTTTGACGTTTTGCCTTGTTCCCTTATTCTAAGAATCGAACTGTAAAAACTAGGTTTTGTTTCAATTAAACAAAAATGATTTTCATTTTCTCCGAAAGAGATTTCTTCAACTATAAGAAAAATACACCAATAATCGTCATTTTACATCAGACCGAGGATGTCTTTCCGCGTCCCTCGAAGCTTCGCAGAACCTAAAACTTCGCACGGCCCTTCGAGCCCAACAAAGATTACGATTCTCCCTCGAGGCGGAAACGAGTGGAGTTGGGCCGACGCCGTGTGAACTCGGCGGCCCGCGTTCGTCTCGAAGCTCTTGTTTGGGTTACGGCATACGCATCACACTTTGACTATTTGTAATGATTCGATGTGCTTTTGTTAGTCTCATTTTCGTTTTAGAGATTGGTGTTAAAAAACTCATTGCACGGATGGGGATATAGTGCTGATCGCTTTGTGCTCCTACCGCTATGGTAGTAAGAATAAGAAGTAAGTTGTATGGCAGCTTGATGGTATTGACTTCAAAGGACGTCGATCTGCTCTTATATATTATTCGCTCAAAAACTGATCAAGGGCAATTAATTATATTATTTTGTCTTTAAGATTTGATCAATCTAGCTATGGAAAGTTTTTTTATTTTTACCCGACTACGGCGAAGCCAGAAGAAGGATTATGATTTCAGCTCATATGTATGTATGTGGCTACATATGTCTATGTGTTCCCTCATAAATTCTAATTTACTCATCATGATTTTACAAACGAAGTATCGTTAAAAGCGTCTCGATCGTCCACTGGCTATAGGCCGTGTGACATTATACTAAATTAAATTCAACGCACTCCAGAGGACAAAGTCTGAATTAAAAAAAAATTGAAAGATTCCGTTTTGGGTATCAAAAGAAAAATATTAATTAGCAAAATTTAAATGTATACATTACTAACTGTTGCTTGCTGCTTTTCTTACATTCGTTCGATAATTGCGAACAAATGAGCCAAACATTAAGGTATTATTATTATTTAAAAAATAAAACTTAAATTTAACAGATTATTCAGCGACACTGCACACACATTTTTAGAAAATAATACCGCAAAACAATTTAAAGTCTTGAAACTAAAATCAAACTACGACAAAATTGCGCTCTAAGAAATTTGAAAAAAAAAATATTCTTATCTGAAGTTTTCATTTACAAGCTATTCAATATTAATCATCTATTAAGTAGGCGACTAACGTATACATTTAAATTTAATACATAGCTGGATATACATATGAATGTACATAGTATAAGTAGCTTGCCCTAAGGGCTGTTTAATACCCTACTATTAACTAATTATTACTACTATTAATAAACGCCCTAATTAATCTAAATAATACTGTTTTATTCTATTGTGATACCACAAAATGTATTGTAATTCTTTGAATAATGTTTTATTATTAGGGTATGCTTTTAAGAGAGTGGTTATTTCATAGTTGGGTTTTATAAATATTTAATTATAAAATTCGAGTATTAAAATAGTAACAAAGTATTTATAAAATAAAAACACTGAAATTACTTAAAAATAAACATACATATCTACATAAATTATTATTACAAACATCATCAATGTATTATTTTGAATGAAACTTGCACAATAGTAAATATTTGAAATAGTTAATTTCAGAATATATTTTGATTAAATCATAATCATATTAATATATAAATATGTACTTCTTTCAGACTTATATTGATGATTTCAATAAAGTAAGATTTTATGAGAACTTGAGTCTGTGAGAAGGTAAAAGATCACGAGAAGCGATTTGAAGCCCTGCCACTTATCTGAAGCAATACCGAATACGGGTTAATAACACGGAACAATATAATTGCGTTCTGTTGGTTCAGCAAATGGACTTTTAACTAATTTGGTGTAAGTTTTAATCTGTATTCAATATGAAACTATCATTGGAAAGATCGAGCGATTCCGTACGTATTTGTAGTAAAATAAAAGAGTCAACTATGTTCTAAGCATCGGTATATAGGGCAAAAGATAGACTGCACATTTTTATGTACGTATTAAATTTTAATGTATGACGGTCCGAAGACGAACCTCAGCAAGATCCTTTGCACATCCAATCGGTTTCGAGAACTAACCATTACGTGCATTGTAGTTTAGACTCATTCTTCATAAGGAAACTCTTAAACGGTTAATTAAATATCATCGATTTGAACATTACAATATGCGATTGCTTTTTCAATATTGAAAGCATTAATTTTATTTTGGTATACAGAAATATTACGCTGTGTCAAGAACGTTCATTTTGCCACCTTTTTTGTTCTACAACGCTCAACAATCCTCAAATGCATTATCAGACTGTTTTATTAATTCTAAAACATTTTTGTAGCATACAAGACTTTCTAAAAGCAGTTAATTTTACATCTAGATTGTCTCCTAACGAGCTAAGTTTTGAACAATAAATATTTTTACATAGGACCGGGCTGATGCGTAACTAAGCCTACTCGTGTTTAAAGTTGCGTCATCTTCGAAGCAAGTATCGGACTGGAAAATACACCCTTGTCCAACATAATCCCAGAAAGAGACAACTTTTTGCCTTTACTTCTAAAATATCCCCCCTTGTTCATCGTCCTGTCTTTGGAAGCACTTCCCTTAGCGCCGCACCGAGTGTCCGGATCCTCGATGTCGATATATTGTCAAGCGTGTAATTTCGAGATCGTATAGAAAGCAAACAAAAATTAGCTTCTAAAATGCTTGGGATGCTCGACAGTACTTCCAAGTGTACCATCGTATTTTACTTTATACTACACAAATCTTACTAGATATGGAGTAACGTGATCGCCTCTGGGCTTTGTCATCTCGATATCAACGACTTATGACTTATTTACGTCCCATGTAATGTCGCGCGTACCAAAACGTGGACGACCTTAAGTACCCAGCACGGCCCGTATGCTTTGCCAAGAGACGTAGTATCTTTGAGGATGCTTTGCCGCACTGTACTGTGGAAAAAGCTCTGAAGAAAAATTCAACCTTATACTTACCGTTGAATTTCGTCCCCATTGTGATCGCCGGGAACACCATCATCGTTATCCTGTTGGATGGCGTTGTACCACAGCAAGCTTTATGCTCTTTTTTGTACCACGTTTAGCAAAACTTTAAAATAGTTGACCTTCAGTGGTGTTATCGATTAACTATTCGTATGACGAGGTCTTCAAAAAAAGAATATACTGTTTTCTAATCGACCGACATCGCACTAGTATCAGCAGTGAACGGCAATGGTCACCCACTCGTCACTGGCTCGCATGCTTTTTGACTCTTTAAAACGCTATAATAATAATAATCAACTTGAAATAAACCCGGCAAAATGTATCAATTACAAGATTTTAGAAACAATTGCATAAAACTAAGAAAACGTAAGTAAAAAAACTTATCACAATTAAACTATAATTGAAAATGTATAAAAAATAAAACACCGAATAACTTAATGATGAAATTGCTTAGTATACAAAGTCGGCTGAACTTAAAAGTTTGAAAGGACTTATAATGAAAAAAAAGGTTACACCTCTGAATTCCCGCGACTATTCACTTTCGGGTATTCAGAGCTGATATCGCGAACACTCTCGTGAAGCGTGTTTAATAGATTTTTTTATAAAATCATAAGTTAAGAACACGTAGTTCAGTGTTTTAACAATATATACATATTTTATATACAAAATAATAGAAATTATTCCTTAAGCTATACGAATAATACTCTTTTTCTTGTCTTCGACTCAATGTATTAAGATATATTTTAAAACATGAATTTTTTATAAATGTACAAATACGGTCTCGTAAGCATTTTGGTAACACCCTAAGAGATTTAATAGTTCAAGAAAACACATTGAAATCGTATATATCGGACAAACCGCTCAATTATCATGCAATTTTCAGATAAATGTGTTTCAGGGCCAGTTTCACCACTGGCCAGAAAAGTCTCAAATGGTCATGCAGCAGTTGTTATTTATTTTCAAACATAGTTACGAAAGCAGTTTCACCGACATGTGACAACTACTTTCATTTGGCTATGTATTATTCGGTAAATTTACTCAACACCGTTGTTAAAGCGCAATATTTGTTGTGAATATTATTGAGTGTATTCTTTTAAAACCATAATTTTTAAGCAATACGAGTAACTGAATACAATAGCGTATTTTAAATTCACATAGCGACAACCACATTTTATTTAAGACATCTGCATGGTAATTGTGTATCGGGCGATAATCGAGGAAAAAAACTGTCACATTCTGTTATGTCAAGTCGAGCCATTTCATTTTCCGTTCCTTGGGAGGTCAGAGCTGTGCAGGGCAAATGATGCACCCTGTAGTGTACTCGGTGCTTTATTTATTGAGTAATCCCACTCGTAGATTATGAAATGCAATGCGTTAAGCAAAGAAACCTGTAAGTAAGCAGTAGCTTTCTTGAGAGATTACTTAACAGTGTTAGAATAGGTTAAACTAATGTGCAAAATAATGCAACATGTAAATTTATAAGCGTCTAGACTTATGACTTCGTTTTTCGTCTTTCGTTTTTCGTTTTTCGTCATTGTGCTATGATTGAAGAGTATGATGTTTTTTAAGGATGTCAGCATTCGACCTCCACCACCTAGATGGACGAGGAGATGAAACTAAGAGTGCAGGGATTTCTTGCAAAAGAAATAGAACTCTCAGAGCGTGACTCTTAAGAGCCAAGGGTTTTAATACCAATTCGTTTTATTTTGTTTTTGACGTGGTAAAGTCTTGTAAATCGATGAACTCCGAATGCACACACGAAAAAGCATGACCCATTGTCACATTCCACCTGAGCCGAGCGTGCAAGCGAGAGTGCGAAATAAGCGATAGAGACGTTCGATCGGCCTAAGTGTTCGGCTTGTGACGTATCTACCTCTCTTCCACTCCATCGGCCAATGCGTTCGAGTAGAAGAGAGACAAAGGCAGCACACAACCTACACGTGAACTCTTTTGTCAACAAAAAAGTGAAGTGAAAAATTAATGTGGTTTCCATTATTCATTAGGGGCCATCCATAAATTACGTCACTTAAATTATAAGCTTTTTGACCCCCCGTCCTTGTCACAGGTGGTCACGCGTAAATGAAAACAGAAGTTTTTACAATTTTGTTTGTTCAAAATACTTTAAATATTGGACAAAACCAAAGACATAAACCTTTTCACTGGAATGTAATCATCAATGCGTGCAAAACAATAATTTAATCATGACTTTTACATGACGATGAACCAAAACTCTCGATGTGAGATCCCGACTCGCGATCTAGTTATTGTTTATAGTCCAATTCACTCATATAATAGATACGTAATTCCGTCAAAATATAGACGAATTCCTACAAAGCAGAGGACAAAGGCGAAGAGAGACTTTCATCTACGAAACAGCATGTTTTATTGTGTACAGGGGTACATACTGTCGCTCGAATAAAAGCGTAGAGAGCTCCGCCACTACGAAATATAATAACAGAAACGTGTCGTTACTTTCGCTACGAAACAGAAGCGACATGGAACCGGGCACGGGGCCCGTAGACTCTCGCGGTTCTTTTTACGAGCGGCGTTATTGAACCATAAAGGGGCCAGAGTTTCGTAAGCATCCAGGACCGAGCTATACACAGCGCTCGTGGACTCACCCTAAAAAGTAGCGGCGGGTGTTCGCGGCGCCCCGCCCGCTTCCGGGCGCTCGCCTCGTCTTCCGGTCTACCTCTAGGAAACCGATATCGACTTATTTGTTTGAAATAACATTTAATGACGTGACAATCGTGTTTTTACTACAGATGGCCAAATTATAAATGCATCCGCAATAAAGTGTGGCCCACCTTCTCCCCTTATATCAAACCGATCCTCTCCAAGTATCCTCTTTACTACCGAAAGGCCAGCAACGCACTGTTGACTCTCTGAACTAGCGAGTGTCCATGGACGGCGGTGACCATCTAGTTTCGGATGGCTCGTCTGTTCATTTGTCCCTCGACTTTACTACTAAATAAAATATCATATCAAATGATAATAAATTAATCGATTGATTTGTCACCTATTTGAATCAGCGATAAATTAACAGTTTTACGTTACATCTTTTTTCAGTTCTATAGAGCATTTAAAAGTATTTTAACTAAAGAGCGAAGTCACGCGACACGCAATATGTCTACAACTTTGTTATGTGAATATAATTAAAAATTTTAATTTCACGTTCATTTACGAAGTTCAATATCATTCAATAAAGAAATGAATATAAATTTAAAACATATTTTTTTATTCAAGTAAATTAAAATGCTACTATTTGTTCTTATTCGTCTATTCGTATTATTTTTCGTCTTTTCCGTTCAAACCTCTAGAGTGGCGCAATTAGAATCAGTTAATCTTAAATCACATTATTTTTAAAGACCTGATGATTGGTTGCTGTGATTGAATAACAAGAAAGGGCGCACTGCATTCGATGGATGTATACTCCGATGTATGCCTTCACAGCCTGTGTGTGATGTGGATACAAAAATATGCTTTTTTTTTGGCAAACAGGCATAATTTCTTCCTTACATCAATTTTTCCAAAATAGTAATAGCTAACACTTAAACAATAAGAACTATAGTATTAAAATATTTTCAGTAATAATAAAATCGAACCTTATCCTAATGACAGTTATTTAACCGACTGTGTAATCGGTTTTGTATTTGATATTACGCCTCAAAGTCGTATTAATTAAAATGAAGTTGTTATAACTCATAAAATGTAACAAATTATTTTCCGTTTTGACGTGACAACGTCTTAAATTAAGTCACTTTGAAAAGTGTAACGCTCGGTAACGTAACGATGAGTCACCGAACGAGAGGCCCGCCGAATGCCTTGCGTCTCTCTCCCAACTATGATCGGTCTGCCGCGCGCGCTAATAGCTTGCAAATGTATTGCAAGTTATTGTATGTATATTTGTATATAAATACGTATGTATGTAAAGGTAAAAATAAAATTTTGTTAATATGAAATTCAGTGCGAGATTCTTTGTATAAATTAATGTTTTAAATATAATTCTTTGTATAAATAAATGTTTTAAATTGTTACTATTATTTCATCCTTCTTCCTACTATACGAATGAATATTCACATTAAAATGATTTTACCATTCAAAGTCGTTGTCACGTAAAACTTTCGCCCGTATACCGACTTTACAGGCAACCAATTTTTATTTATATTCATGTTTATAAATGAAGGCGTTGAGTTTGTTTATCGCTTACTATTTTTTGTGTTCGTTGCTTGGATAACGGTAGTTTTTATTTATATTTGACTTGCTTGAGCTGGAACTGACTCCAAACTTAATTAATCATTTTAACTTATTGATTTTTGAATACAGACTTTCTCGTTATTTTTTCGTAAAATATTTTTTTTTTCATTGATTGATTAAGCCATATAATTCATCAAGCTTTTTCGTTTGTAAAATATGTACCGCTGATTGTCATATTTAATTTCATACGGAGAAAGTGAGAAATCAATTACAATTCCGAATTTTCCAGTGGCGCTGGTGATCCTTTCAGAACCTCTACATGTTTAGTTTGAATACATCCACCTTTGAATCAATTAGGTTAGGTGGATTTTTAAGGCCTTTAATTTTTTTAAATTCATTGGGCGACTCACACGTAAGTGTGAGAGTATGAATATATGAATAGTCACGTGAGCTACTTGCTGAATCTTAAGAAACCATTGAACCGATTTCGATAAAATAAGTACATGATTATCGCCGAATTTCTCTTCATATAACGCAACAGGAATAACCTAAGTCAGCTGTAACTTTACAAGGAAACGACACAAAATCAGCGAAAAGCACACATCGATGATAATCTGATTAATTTTTCAGATTTTCTAAATAACTTCTAAGTAGAAAATTATAAGGCACCATCTCAGAATCCATCTGCATAGCAAAAAGCTTAAACGATCCATATATTATGTTTATATTACTAAATCACTGAATGTAATGTTCGACGAATATTATAAACATTAATGTTGAAAAAAAAATATTCCTTTATTACTTTTTGATGTGAGTATTCTTTTTTTTTAAATAAAATCAAACTTTTTAATCGTTTGCAATAATCGCCCAGCTGCGGAAACATTGGCACTACAATTTTTGTTTCCTGGTTTATATTAAGGATCGCAAGGTAATACTTCAAGTTCCAAGTTGTTAGTTTTCATTTTATTTTGTGCAGTGTTATTTTTATTTATTATTCAACAATCAAGTGAATATAGCAGATATCATAAAATACTTGATTGGTTCTCATAAAATTGTTATTTTACAGAAAATTACTTTAATTCCTAATCAAATGAATAAATCTTTTGTATTGTGTGAGGTGTTAATTCGCGGAAATCCATAGTAGACGCTTGCCTGCAACATGCATTAACATGTAGCATGCAACCCACCGCTGCCCTCGAATCTGCCTCTCCACTACGAATCTCTATCCAAATGATTCAATATTGATTCCAGAGGATCGACAGATATCGAACATCTAAGCAAGTGTTCATTTTATTTTTATCATTATCTTAGTCCCCTAATCGTTATATTGTTTATTCTACATACGTTTCATGCTAACCAGACACATCCTCAGGAAATTGCCCACAGTCATATCCACCAGGGTGCAATTTCCGTTATTTCCGTTATAATAATCAATTTTATATACGAAAGGAAGGTCTAGCTATGGGTTCATCTTTAAGCCCATTAATGGCCGAAATTTTTATGGATAAATTCGAAAATAAGAACATAATAAACAATGATAATATTCTGTATTATTTGAGATATGTGGACGATATTATTATGTGTTGGCTGGGTAATTCAATAGAATTAGATCTCTTCCAAAATTATATTAATAGCATACACCCCAAAATTCAATTAAAACTAGAGGAAGAAACAAACAATTCTATATTTTTTTAGATTTGACCTTAACTAGAAAAAATAATAGACATGAATTTAAAATATATAGAAAACCCACGTGCACAGATACTACGATACCCATTTCTTCTTGTCATCCATGGCAACACGAATTGGCGGCTTATAAATCAATGATACATCGGTTATTCACCATACCCCTAATAATAATAATTTCTCATTAGAATTAAATACCATTTACAGTATAGCATTGGCAAACGGATATAGTAAAAAATGTATTGATGGACTCGTTAATAAAAAACAAGAAAAGTATTATAAAGAAAAGTATCTATCCAACACAATCAAAAGACCAAAAGAAATATATAGCTAGTTTGACATATTTTGGTACAATTTCGGAGAAAATTTCAAGATTATTAAAAAAAAACATAATATTTATACGGCCTTTAAAACAGATAACAATTTGAAAACTTTATGTAACAATAAAGATAAATTACACATTAATAAAAAATCTGGAATTTATAATTAACTTGTGATGACTGTAAATCGATATATATAGGACAAACCGGACGTTGTTTTGAAAAAAGATACAAAGAACACATTTCGGCCTTTAGAAATAATAAATCAGACAGATCCCATTTTCCTAAATATTTAATAGAAACCGGTCATAAGCTTAATAACGATCACAAATTCGATATTTTGCATGTGTGTGAGAAGGGGTTACGTTTAAATGTTTTGGAATCCTTCGAAATTTTAAAACGGTTAGCGGAATAAGATAATTATAAAAATAAATAATACTTGCTTAGGTGTTCGATATCTGTCAATCCTCTGGAATCAATATTCAATCATTTGGATAGAGATTCGTAGTGGAGAGGCAGATTCGAGGGTCAGCGGTGGGTTGCATGCTGCATGTTAATGCACGTTGCAGGCAAGCGTCTGAATAAATCTCTAATAAAATTTCCTTAGCTTTAACCATCAATAAATTCCAAAACCAATCACTTTGAACGTGTAGAAATCTTTTTTGCCAGCGACATTATTGACAAATAGCCCCAAGATTATAGATTAAATGTTGTTTTTTCTAGATTTCACACCTTAAAAATTTCAGTAATTGCAGTTATAAAGTTTGTGAAAAACAAATATTCAGAAATATGTATTCAACGCCGTCTACATTATAACATTTGTACCATAAATTAATAATAATTTATACTGTTTTTAATTAATTATAATAAAGTTCAATTACTTTTTCAGTTTTTATCAGAATTTCTCGTTAGAGTTATTTACAATATTTACATCAATATTCCCTAAAAGAACTGTTTCTCCTCACGTTTTAAACAATGTGAACAAAAACATTAAAAATTACATTTATCTAACACAATTTGTAATGTTATCTATTGCTTTTGTGGTCCGCTCTTTTTGCTTTGTAATTCCCTGTTTCTAATATTTAATTTTGTGATTAGAATAATGTTAATCCTCAAGTTTTTTTAAACTTTTTATTTATTATATAACACGAGCCGAACCGTCTACTTCAATGCAATAAAGCCCTATAACATAAAAAAAAATCCAAAATCTGGTGAAGTACAGAGCACGTTATTGTACAGAATGATAATTTTGACTCTTAGCCTATAGTAATATATAATTGCTTGTCTGTAATCGAATATATAATTTGAAGTGAAAAACATTCTTGAGCATTCAAAAGAAAAGTAGAGAATCGACAATAAACCTGCTTGATTCTTTCATTGTGCCGTTCTTTTTATACTCGACAGGTGTTTTGCTGCAGGTGACCTGGTGCGATGGCAACAAAGACTAACTGGACCAGGACTCGTAGAAATCGACTATGTAAATTGAGTTCAATCCCCGTTGGCTGACCCAGTTCCGCCTCGGCCGTACGACAGTGTTATAGGTGATACGAAACTACAGCCGACTTGCGAACACCCAGAAAATGAACGAGTTTAATTTGCATAATAATGAAATACGAGGATGAATTTGTTTATGCATGAAAATATTGGCTAATGGCAAGCTTCAATTTTTCAGAAACCGATGAAACTGCCGCCCGATGCGAGTAATTTTGTAATGTAAAAGAATAACAGAAAGCAGCAAAACAAAAATGTAAAGTCAGCGAGCGCAGCGCCCGAAACGACAAGCTCGCTCTCGGAAACAACGCGGCGTGTAATTTTAAGAAACGGTACTGGGGAAAAAAATTAATTCAATGTAAATGTTTACCCGTTTTAAGAAGCACTAAGGGGGAAAATTAATAGGTATCACGCAATTTTTATCTTTGTCGTAATTTCAAAATTTCGTCGGAAAATTTGATGAACTTGTAAAAACATGACTCTCTTAAATCTTTACTCTCTAAATAAAGTATCTAAATGAAAAATGTACTGCTCATTTATATAGGACAGTCAGAGTGCATATACATCCATACATAAACGTATACACACACCCACACACACACACATATATATATATACGTATATAATTATGTGCAGATATTTAATCTAAAAGCTTGCAGGATGTCGTATTGTGATATATGTTTCTTAACATTTTAGCTATCCCACTAATTACGAATGAGCTTGTGGGGTACTGACACGCCAAAAGTCATCTGTTAAATTATCGACATCAAAATGTTCGCAAGAAATAAAATAAAATAAAATTTGATAAGAACTATATAAATGAACTGAAAGGAGAAATGAAAAATTTGTTATTTCGCTTCATAAAGACATTTACATTATCGTGGACGTAGTGGGATGATGCTCATACGAATTCTTTATAGAGATATTTTCAACTTCACGAAAAAAATACTCACAATAGCGAGTTGGAATATCGCGGTTAGCATTTCATATAACATTTTCTTATAGCTTAGAGTCTGTACTAATCTAATAAAGAGAGAAACTTTGTTTGAAAGTGGTCTAGGTGTGAAAGCGTAACAGACAGACAGTTATACTTACGCATTTATAATATTAATATTCAATTTCATTTTGATTCAAGAAGTTATATAGACTATATGTTGTACTACTATTTGGTCAACTCGCAAAAGACACGCTAGATTTTATCCCGGCCTCGTATTTTGTGTATATGTTTTGCGATGGGGGTCACTGTTTAGGATTCCAAAAAAAAAGTGAAAATCTTATAGGTTCGCTGTTGTGTCTATCCGTCCGTCTGTCGCTGCCAATTCGCTCCAAATGTACTGGACCTATAACTCGAAAAGTTGGTACACATGTGAATTTATGTTACCTAGACACGAATATGTTATGCAAATAAATAAATTTTGAATATGAGAGTCAATTTTAATATTAAATTAGAGAGTTAAAAAAGGCAATAAACTCAACAGTCGATTACCCCGCTGCGCATGATCAGGACCGAACTCGAACCTTTCATTAGAGAGCAACGCTATTTACCACTGAGCGGCTACTTATATGTAGAATCCTTTATTTTATAATTCTACTTTTTTGGAATTATTTGCACATCTATATATATACGTCTACTTTAAATAACTGTGCCGAACTGCCACCTGCTGCTAGCATCAAACAACCCCTGAGACGCAATCCTGTGACAAACGGACAGGACGGACGGCCAAACGGGAGTTTTCTATTTATTCAATTCTAGTACGGCACTCTGACTATTTTCAAATATTTAGAAAAGTTTTATTATAATTATTTTTTAATTATATTTTTCCTCTGAAGCTATTCAAAATCTTCTTGAGCGATCAAGTTTTAATTTTTGTAATTATACGTTGAGTGAAACAGTTTCGAATGGGCTGGTCCGAATGAAATAAATCCCATCCGTATAAAAATCACCGATGACTTTCAGTAGCAAAAACACATGCACAAACATACACAAAAATACAAGAACAGCTTTCTAGTACACTATCTATACACTTTCTATACACTATCATTAGTCACCACTAGTAGAAACGTTCGTGACTAATGATAATTCTGTTTTATAAAATCGGAACGAAAAACATTTTTCTAAATTTTTGGAAATATTCACAACGAGTAATGAAAAAATTGAAGTCACTAAATTTATCGACATCATCACGACAGCAAAATAGACATTAGTTTTTTTTTAATACTGTAATATAATCACAGACAAGCACGTTATTAAAACTGCAAAGTAATTTTTATTTTCTCGTAGAGCATTTTAATTTTGGAAATCTGCCACAGTAAGGAGTTTTGGTTATTTTACTTATTCAATTATAGCAATAATAAAAGTGTCTTAATAGTCTTTAATTAATTTATAATTTTTAATAAACTATTTTAATTTTATCATGCGTCTAATTTGTTTAGAGCTAAACCGCAAACGCAAAGCAGACAATTTAATTCTTAGTCTTTATAAATGTTGATTCAATCGTCTCTTTGTGTTTTTTTCCTTTTTAATTTTTATTTAAGAAGAATCCTGTTTTAGTAGTCACTTTCAGTTACAACTTTTAAATTAAAACCATCAAGCATAAATAAAAGTTACACGAAAATTGAATTCGTTAGAGCGGAGAAAAATTAATTTAACGCAGATAAAGAAGATATAAGGTGGTACGCGCGCGGAGTACGCGCGCCGGCACGTGCCCAGCGCCGGGGGACGACGGCCGCGCGCCGCCCAGGGCTCTGCTCATGCCACTGGTTCGACACGTGGTGTCTTAGTGACGTCGAAGAGGTTCATTACTAACGTTTTGGATACAATTAGTTTTTCTCATCGTCTAATATATGGCAGGTAGGGCGCAATTATCTGTTTATTTTTGCCTATTTTCTAAATTATTGCAATCTGCTATAATATATTTAATTTTGACGTGACAACGTCTTATAAATTGGTTTGCCGGGTGACACTTCAAGAAACTGCGTTACGCTCCGCTTCACGTTATGCGCTCACAATGAGAGCGAGTGAGAGGCACGCGTCCCTTCCACTCGGGCATGGTTAGCCCGCCTAAGAGCGAGAGAGAAGACATAAAAGTGAAAGGCACGCGTCCCTTCCACTCAGATAGGAACAAGTTAAGTTGTAGTAAACGCTGTTTCATTGTACGCAAATGTATTGCAAGTTATTGTATGTATATTTGTATATAAATACGTATGTATGTAAAGGTAAAATAAAATTTTGTTAATATGAAATTCAGTGCGAGATTCTTTGTATAAATTAATGTTTTAAATATAATTCTTTGTATAAATAAATGTTTTAAATTGTTACTATTATTTCATCCTTCTTCCTACTATACGAATGAATATTCACATTAAAATGATTTTACCACTCAAAGTCGTTGTCACGTAAAACTTTCGCCCGTATACCGACTTTACAGGCAACCAATTTTTTTAATTTGAGATAAGATGAAAATATATCATAGCAGCAAGTACCTACCTACGTTTTTCACGTTCGCTAAATTCAATACCCAAAAAAACTTTTGAATTTATTTATTTATAAGCATATATGACGTATCAGTAAATTCGGTGGTAAAAGAGTGAAGAATTCAAAACTCATAATTGAGACAAGCAAGGCCTAATCTGGTTCTCTCTGTTCACCGCACCACACGACAAACCAGGTGCCACACGCTCAAAGCAAACAAAAAAGCGGTCAGCCCTCGGGGTAGAATGCGGCCGGCGCAGACGGGTGACACCGCCCATTATTTAAAGCGTGGCGCCGCATAGCAAATAACTGAATTAATTTATGCCTTCGGATCTCCGAGTGAGACATTAAAAGCCGTCGCGGGAGGGGACTAATTTAATTTGATGTTTAACATCCGACTGCGAGACGAGTCTCGAGTGCGCTAAATCTGGGGAAAATAGTAAACAGTTGTTTAATTATCCGCAATAGTTGGAGAGCAAATTATACTCTTGCTTACATTCCTGTTATTAAGACATTTTTAAGACACGATGGCTGTTTCAAATAAAACTTAAACATATTTAAATTTGAAACTTCTAGTGTTCTCTTCAATGTTTTGGTACAGACTGTCTGTTACACAAGAATTATAAGACAATTTAATTGTTGATAACATTGTTCTCTTTAAAATTCTGATTAAGTTAATAGTTTCTAAGATAAATAATAAATAATTATTCAGGACACAGAGAGGCCGATGTAGCATATGAGTCAGAGAGAGACGGCAATATTATAGGTAAACGACGCATTCTTGAGAGCGTGCGAAATTAATAATTAAAAAACAGGTGTAAACAAGTTTTTTTTAATCTCAATTAAGAATATTATTAACTATTGAATAAAGAATTATTAAAAATATTTATTATATTTTTCTTTTTTTAATACATTTTTCCTGGGTCAAAATTACCCAAATTTAAGATTTTTCGAACCTTTAAAAATTCATATTTCCAAAAATATTAACTTTATCTTGAAAAATCATTGGACCTTTTTTATCTGTATTCAAATAAAGAACATAAAAAGAAATTGTCCGGTTAAAAAATGACAATTCCTTGCAATTGTTTAAACAATTTCGGTTTAAACAATATGGCACGGGGTTGTCCCATGATAATTTGTACTTATATCATCAGTAGGGCAATTTGAAGAGGATCGCATAAAAAAATTGAGACTGAATTGTTTTCGGTACCCATGAGCCGATTCCTCCTGGGCTATTACTCTTTACTTTGTCTTTCATTGGTCCTTCCACTTGTATAATAATGTCTTGTGTGACGTATAGTTCGTGTGTATAATACTCGTGTTGCAGTAATCCGTCCTTGCCTCCTCAAGTACTTGCATCATATCCATACAATTTACGTTATCGAATATTTTATCGAAAACTTGTATGTGTATACAAATCTAAATCCAAACAGCGATCAGTTTTATTGCTAATATAGCCTATTTAGTTCATTTCTTTTATCTAAATCCGTACTGGCGCTGCCCAAGTATCGTTTTGCTGCGTCTTCTTGGATTTTTTATCGTATAGGAAAAATTGTTAGTCTTTTTTTTTGAAGGAAAAGTCAGTTCTAAAAGAACGCATTCCTATTTAAAGAGCCCGTAACGCTTCCAGTGATTCCTGTGGGATCGCGGGCGCCCATGGGCTGCAGTGACCATTTACTCTCCTAGGGCCCTCAAGCTCATTTGCTTCTTACATATCCTATACAAGGAAAAAATTCTGTGATACCATACTATGTGCTCTGTATTCCTCATATTTTAGCGTATTTGCTTTCTTGAATTGAGACCTATTTTACTTATAAAAAAATCATTTGTAGTTTTTTCTTTAGAACATATTTCCTGAATAAGATTAAAAACCTCGTCCTTGGAAGGATCGTAAAATTGTACGGTAAAAAGCCAAATGAGATAGTAAAGGCAATGAATGAAGGCTTTGTTTTTCTACAACTAAAGTAAATTGTGGAAATATGAAATCATCTGTATTGTACCCTTTAGTGTAGTTTTAACGTAACGGAAATCTTTATTCGGACATTTTAGTTTATAATTAAAATAATTGAGAACTGTTTTTGTGCGGCAAAAGAAATAATTTCTTTTCTTAAGTTTCTGTTGTGAAAATTGAAAAATTTCCTTAAATTGGGAATCGTGTTTCTATCAGTTCTTGACGTTTTGGGCTCCTAGTAACCTATTTCGATCATTTTTCAAGTGATTTCTCTTTCTCTTTCTATGTGTGTATGTGTGTGTGTGTGTGTGTGTTTGTGTGTTTGTCTTTGCGTATGTGTATATTTAAACCTCTTACAACTTTTGATGGAATTAACCATAACCAACCAGTACGTGTTTTGAGAAATTTCCAAAATAAGGTTTACAGATTTTTTTAAATAACTTTTAGGCTACTTTGCTGATCCACCGATCAAAATTTAATTAGCTGATTTCTCCAAGCATTGGCATCGACTGTGGTAATTTGTATAAAAACTAGTTCACTTATTCAATAAATATCGTTTAAGAGTTTTATTAAAAAGTATTTTTATTAATATTTTTGAAACTAGTGTGCCGATAACTTTCAAATCTCAACCAAATCACTTCTTTTAAAAAGAACGCCGACCTTTGCGAACTACATCAAAATTGGTTGTTCGTTCGAGATTAATGAAAAATTGGAAGAAAAAGGTTTTTTTCAAAATAACATATGCAACTCTTGAATGAAATATTAGGTACTGAGTCATCTTTTTATGATTAAGTAACTTCGACGAATGCCATAAAGCAGATCAAAATCGAACAACGCGTTCGAAAGATATCGTACTTGAAAAATGATAAAAAAATACTATTTTATTTTTAAAATAGATTCAGTCTTTTAAACTCAAAAAATGTATAACTACATTTTTGAGTTCTCAGAACTCGAGAAAATATTAAAAGTTACTGTTTTTTTATATTTTCGAACGCTTTAATCTCGAAAATAGTAAAAAGCTTCAGGGAAAGCCTGCAGGATAAACCGACTTTCAAATTCAAATTTTTAAAATATCTTTATTTCGCTGGTTATAAAATATCAATTGTAATAGGTCATAATTTTTCGCCAGTTTACACTTTACCACCTATTCGGAAGGTAATTTACCCACAAGAAGAACGAACAAGAAATTTAAAGGTATTTTTTTTAATATTAGCACGCGTAGCCAAACGAATACAAAATCTTTGATAAACATTTTCGTTCATCAATTATTTTGTAATTGTTTTGACTTGGTAAGAAGTCGAACCGCTTATACCCATGGATATTTGTGTGCTAAATTTTCAGAATATTCAGAAATTGTGTTATACACTCTTTTTTACAGACTGATTGTTTAATAATGCACTTAAATTTATTAAGGATAGATCTTGTTTATCCACAGGAACCCTATTGAATATGCGCGCACAGAGACCGCTAAATGAATTTGTGACTTTGCATAGTCGACCTCTATGTAACGTATTTTGTATTCTTGAACTCGAAAAATTTTAGGTATGTTAGTTAGGTGCAGGGCCAACGGGTCAGGATGACAGTCACTTTCCAGATTTTTTTTAGTACTAATGCGTTTGAAAAATTACTTTTGAGTTGTGCATGAACTCAAAATTATGCAAAATCTTCGGCGTTATTGAAGCCAGTCGACCTGCAGGTATGCTTTTTCAGGTGCATTTCTCGAGTGATGTAGATAAAAGATTTATTCCAAGTGTTATGTTAGGAAATAAAAATATTTCGAATTTCATTTTACTTCCAGTCCACACATAGGTATACCTACTACTTTCGCTTCAATAACGATCATTCATAATATTACGGAAAAGCTATATAAAGTTAAGTTTTTTTTTTGGAGAAAAAAAGCCCGCACAAAATGAATGGTTGTCGGACACAATAACTTATTTGCATACAATATATTCATGTACATTTACTTAGACGGGGTGGATTGGAGCCCAAATCGCGCTCTATAGTAAAAGGTTTTTGATTGATCACCGTGCGTTATATGAAAATGCGAGGAAATATTATGCTGTGTTAGTGCCGGCTAGAAATAAATAACGCCTGATGTGTAAGGCTGTGTCTACTCGATGTCGAATGGTACCACCTAATTTTCTAAGTAAAGTGGTAAAGTCGAGTTGTATGTGACGCGGTGACCAATACACTTGCGCCAAATTATTATAAAATATACAGTTACTACGAATTTGGAGCTCCACCGAAAAGGGAGACGGATTGAAACTTGGCGATCGGGCGGTTCCTATAAGTTTTAATTAAAAAGTGAAACAAGATTTATCGGGCCAGAACTTTCGGAAGTTGTCTGAGCTGTTTATTGTTTGTATTTGCTTTCAAAGATACACTCTACCAAACAGATTTCCAAACAGCAAGCAATTCTTTGACCGCTGCTGCGTACCGTATTCATAGTAATGTGCGAGTTTCACGCAACTCCATTTTTACAAGAATTGTTACAAGAATTTATTTGTAAACTGGTAGCTCCGTACAGTATCTTTTTTATTGTGTACGGCTTATAATAATTATTACTTTGCTGGTTGCGTGTACGATATGTCCACCACAATAGCACAACCTAACGTCTGTGACGTGTCGGGGTTTCTCCAGTACTTGTGAGATGATGGACCGATAATAATATTAATTATTGATTTATCTGTTGTTATTAAATTATTGTATTTTTACAACAGATAAATAGCAAAACATTCTTGTTGATTTATTTTTTCTTCATTAAATTAATTGGATAATGTTCCTGTTTTCAATACAATCATACCAGTTCGATTTCAACACTTTCATTTTACAATAAATTTCGTTTCGTATAATAATTATTTGTCTAGGTCTCTGAGAATGAAATGAAAATTTTACAGCCATTCGAAATCTATGATTTTTTTCACCAACTATATTACACTTGAAGGAATAAACTCTCCTACAATACTTACTACTAGAATTTTCGATGTAATCCCATTTTTGTGGTAGGAGTAACAAATAATACATTTGTCTTTTATAATTTTGCTAAAACAATTCTCCATTAATTGTAATAAATGGTAATGAAGCGTATATCATAAGTAATTTCGCTTAGTTTTTGACAACTTTTTATTAACACTTTGCTTTAAACTGAACGAAAAATTCAGCGTTGTGTCTAGCTTAATAACTTTGTCTGCCCAAACTTTAGCAGCAGCACAGCCTAAAATCATAGAACAGAAAACAGTTAACTAGAAAACACTCGAAATCATCTTTTATATATAATGTTTGTTGTGTGGGTGATTTATTTAAAACTTGTCCTAATGCAGTCTTATGTGCTTAGATTATAGTGATAGCGTCGTTTTTTTGTGATAACAAAATTGGTTTTAATAAGAGACCATTCAGATTGATCTAGTTATAATTAATGAAAGTGGCACTGAAGGAATAATAGAGCGTTAAGAACTCGAGCGCACTACACAGAAGCGAACTAAAAAGTTATGGTTCAGCGTTTACGCCAACCGCTTCGTTGCGGTTGAGACGTCTAGTAACCTGATAAGCGCGAGTCGAACTTTTGTGGGGAAAGTTCTGTACGATAAATACGTTATTGATATTTCTTAAAAATCGTTCCTAAACTTATTTGTAGTAACTAAAACAACTGAAAATGTAAGTTTCTATGTACAATGTTGAGAGATTTACCATATTATTTTATAACCTTATTGCAGGTTTTTCTATAACATTTAAGTGTAGAATTACTTTTTATATTTCTGTTTTATTTTTTTATCAAAATCTTATCTGTGGCAGATAGATCATATAAGGATTACGTTTGTTTTTCACTCGGAGGTACGTAACTCTAAAAATCGCGCTAGGGAGATAGTGCGACGTTTTGAATTTCTTCATTCAGATGATTTTATATTATTCATTCAGATGACATTAGCAATTATGTGACACTAGCAAACAGACAAACAGAACAAGCTTTTAAAAAACTATTTTTGTTTAATCTATCATACATTTAGAGATTAATAATTTATAAAATAGCGAGTATATATGTATGCGAAGGCCATGATCATGGCACTTCATTTCATTTCAATTTTTTAGTCATGTCATTCGATTATTCTATGACAGATAGATATGTGAAGGTTACGTTTTAAGTTGTTCGTTATTATTAATATGAAATAATAGCTTTAAATGTTGTTTCTTTTCCAGGTTAATAATTTTAGTTATGTAAAGTTGTATGTAATATTGTATATAAAACATTATTTGTAATAAAACATTGTCTTTTCCAGAGAAACTCAGTTAAGTTATTTATTTCAAGAGTAAATTATATAAATCACCTTATAAAACAACATTTTTATAGCTTCGAGGACAATGGAAAAGTGGAGATTTGAATTTAAAGTAAAACCGGCTGAGGATCCAAAAAGCAATATCATATGCATAACCTCAATTACTGACGTGGACAAGCAAACACTTTTAATCCCGGATAAATTTCAACCGGTACATTTCCATGAAACGGTGATGAAAACACAAGCATATCAAAAAGTAAAAGCTACACTTCAACGGAGACATGAAAAGAGGTTTGTTTGGATACCAATATCAGCGGAGATAAAGGACTTGTATATGGATCAGGATGGAAATATGCAGTATAAAGGATATTTACTAGAAGAGTTCATACCAGAAACCAAACAACTAACTTCTTCGTCAGGTATTTCTGAAGAGGCGTTATCAAAAATTTTGGAAAATTTTACAGAAATGAAGAAGGATATGTCCAAACCACAGAATATCAAGAATTTATCTGAAAAGTTTGTTATAGAAAAGTTTAATAGTGAAACCTCGTGTGTATCTCAATGGATGGTTATTTTTGAGGCAAAATGTATACGGGGAGGCATAGATTCTGATGTAAATAAGATCGAAATTCTTCGGTTATTTTTGCAAGATTCCTGTAAAGACTGGTATAGCTCAATGCTTGTAAAGCATACAATAGATTCGAAGTGGGCAACATGGAAACAAAATTTTTGTGAGACTTATGCGGACAAAGGTTGGTCGCCAGTCAGGTATGCGATTTTATATAAATACAGACAGGGTACATTACTTGAGTACGCTTTAAAGAAGGAGAGACTTTTACTGGAGGTAAACAAATCAATGGATACACTTACTATAATTGATTTAATTACTACAGGGTTGCCAAATTTTATAGCAGATAGGATTGATAGGCATAGTTTAAAGAGTTAGTTTAAATAGGCATTGTTTTATATCATTAGAGGCTTCGAGAATTTGATAAATAAAAAGAATTTAGAGAAAAAAACAGTATTTGAAGGTAAAACTAGGGAAAAAAATGAAAGAAATATTTATACTCCATGTCAAATCCGGGAAAAAGAGAAAAAGGGTATTTGCTATCATCCAGAATCATTATGTTGTTTTAAAAATAAAAATGCTGACAAGTCAATGAAATCTCAAATAAGAAGTGTTAACAATTCTGAGTTGGAAACCGAATTAAATGCAATTGATCCAAAAAACTAGTAATTCCACCGTTAATCAAAATAAACTTACTAATAAATGATGCCTTAAGCATTTCAGGAATCCATGATTCCGGATCTAATGTGTCTCTAATTAATTCTAAGTAGTTGTCTTTAAAAAATGGCTTAATTAACAGTTATAATAATAAGGCAAGCTTGAAAACGATTAACGGTGTAAAAAAATCTATGGGGATGGTAACTTAGAAAATAAAAATTTTTGAAATAGAAAAGGAAATAAATGTTTTTTTCGTAGATGAGGAGAATTTCGACTATGATTTTTTAGTTGGATTGGACTGCATAAAAAAGTTTAAACTGATACAGGATGAAAATTTAAAAATTTTACAAAATAACATGAACAACATGCATCAAAATACAAAAATAATTCCTGGCTTCACAGGTGATACTAAAAATGATTTAAATAAAGAAAATATATAATTAAGAACACAAAAGTAGAAACTAATGATATAGAATATGAAGTTAATTTTAATGAAAACATAGTGGTTGAAAGTTTTAATGTGGCAGTTATTCATCTAGATATTTAGAAACAATCACAAATCCAAGAGCTAATTTGCAAATATAATTCACTTTTTGCTAAGAACAAATATGATGTAGGAATTGTAAAAGGTTATGAGGCCCACATTGATTTATTAATAGATAAATATTGTAGCAAAAGGCCATATAAGTGCAGTATTGAAGATATGAAGGAAATAGAGCAACAAGTATCAAAATTATTAGTGAGAAATTTAATTGAGGAGTCATATAGTCCCTTTGCCGCTCCAGTAACATTGGCATTTAAAAAAGAAGAAGAAAAAAGCTCAAGGTGGTGTGTAGATTTCCGTGACTTGAATAAAATTGTAATACCTCAATCACAACCTTTTCCACTAATAGAAGACTTGATGGTAAAGAGAAGGATGTAAAATTTTTTCAACACTTGACATTAATTCGGCATTTTGGTCCATCCCTTTAAAAATAGAGGACAAACAGAAAACAGCGTTTGTTACTCAGGAAGCGCAGTATCAATGGACTTGTTTACCTTTTGGCTTAAAGACTTCGCCTGCTATTTTTCAGAGGATATTAAGCAGCATCATCAGGAAACATAGGTTATCTGACTTTACAGTGAATTATATAGATGATATACTCGTGTTTTCTGAGACATTTACAGTTGTTGGAGGCAATATTAAAGGAAGGTTTTAAATTGAAATTCTCAAAGTGTAATTTCGCGCAGGACTCTGTTAAATATTTAGGCCACATAATCCAGAATAATACGATTACTCCATTAAAAGATAATTTAGTTGCAATCAAAGATTTTCCTATTCCATAGACACAAAAAATGTCCGACAGTTCCTAGGCAAAATAATTTTCTATGCTAAATATTTGGCAAATATTTCAATCATATTAGATCCTTTGCACAACTTATTAAGAAAACGTCAAGCATTTGTATGGTCAGGAAAATGTCAGGAATCCTTTGATACAATAAAAAAGTTACTTTGTCAAAAACCTATATTAGCAATATTTGATCCCGATCTCCCAATAAGAATTTATACAGATGCTAGTATACAGGGTATTGGGGCAGTGTTAAAACAATTACAGCACAATGGAGAAGAAAAACCTTGCGCATGTTTTTCGAAAAAACTTAATGATTCCCAAAAACGGAAAGAAGCGGTATATTTGGAGTGTTTGGCAATAAAAGAATCAGTCAAGTATTGGCAACACTGGTTGATAGGAAAATCGTTTCAAGTTTTCTCGGATCACAAGCCTCTAGAAAAGATGAATATCAAAGCTAGGACTGATGAAGAGTTAGGGGATCTCTCATATTATTTATCTCAATTTAATTTCGAAGTAATATATTCTCCAGGAAAGTACAACCTGAAGCGGATTGTCTGAGTAGAAACCCTGTATTAGAACTGTCTGCAAATCAAGAAGATATTTTAAAAATAGTAAACAGTATTACATTGGAAGATATACGAATGGATCAGGAAAAAAATGAAAATATAAAACAAGACATAGATAAACTTCTATTAAAAAATACTATATTTTACAAGAAAATTGGGAAAAGGGAGAAAATAGTACTCACTGAGGAGTTTAGTAAAGATATTATAAAAAAAATACATTTCCTTTACTGTCATATTGGAATTAAACAAATGGAAAACAAAATAAAACCATTCTATCTGGCAAAAAATTTAGTATCCAACATAAAAAAAAAATTGCGACAATTGCAAAATCTGCATAAAAAATAAATCTGGAAGTAAATATAAATTTGGGTTAATGTCTCATCTAGGCCCCGCCACTTACCCTTTTGAGATAATGTCTATAGACACTATAGGAGGATTTGGTGGTTCACGTTCCACGAAAACATATTTGCATCTTCTAGTAGACCATTTTACAAGATTTGCTTACATCCTTACAGCAAAGACTCAAAGTTCAGGTGATTTTATAAAGTTAGTAAAAAAAGTATTGCAGGAAAATAATAAAATAGGTGTTATTCTATCCGGTTGAATGAGAGATTGAAGCAAACATTAGTGAATAAAATAAGGTGTAAGATAAACGAAAGGAAGGATAAATTAGTCTGGACAACCATTGCTCACGAATGAATTATATAAATCACCTTATATATATTTAAATACAATTTACGTGTTAACGTTTTGTTACAGTTTCCATTTAATTTTAATTTAAGCCTTCAAAATCTGACCGAAATACGAAAATAGAATATGATTTTTGCCGGATTTTGTTTGTTCGAATTTGCTTTGAAATGGTTAAAAATAGGCGTATTAAAACGTTGTGTTCCGGTGTTTTATTATATAATTATCCTTACTACGTGGAATAATTTTACTCTCAAAAATAAGTCTAAGGAAAACATTTTTTTTATATAAACACATGCAGATTTGTAAACTAGATGCGAATTTCCTATCATAGAGAACACAGACGTTATCAGGTTCTCTGATTGCCTATTTGTGAAGCAAAATAATACGGATAAAACGAATATACATAATTACATATATCTCCGAGGCGTGGAACATTTGCTACCGTTTGTCTGATCTAATTATAAATGACTTTGGTTAAATTGCCCCTGATCTGATGATTCCACCCCTAGGCTACCTGGGAAACTCTCTGATGACACCCTAATTATACATAGGGTCAGTGGTGACTGACAGGATTGCTACAAACCAGAACTTTTTAAAATAGATCTTCCTATTTTTCGTAGCACGCGCTAGGCTCCGGACTTTGTCACCGCTTTGGTGACAACGGTTGTGGGAAATTCTGGTCCGATTTCCTTAAAATTACTTCATAGAGATATATGAAATCCTAGCTTCTAAGTCGCTCAAACGCCTCTCTTCTGCAGCAGAAAAATTTTATGTGTATTGGCGAGTTAAAACTGCTAATAAATAGTAGAATAATATGAAAATAAGTACTCATTAAAAATCGTAGAAGCGTATACCAAAAATTTAAATACATTTGTTTATTTAATGGCCTTTGCTTTGAATCCAGTTTGAAACAGTTTGCAAGGTTTATATTATCATGTATGTGAAAATAAAAATAAGAAAAAAAGTGGAAAGGTTGAAATATAATATTGATCAACTTATAAATGTGTTTTATTTGTATTAAAATTAGTATGGTTCATTTAAATTCAAATAGATTATTACGAAATTAATATTATTTATTACAAACAATCGATATACGTTATGTAACGTATGGAAAATAACAACAGAGGCAAATCAAATAAAACAGATCCAGAAATCATCATTAAGAGACCGTGTCAAAAACGTGTAAACATATTTAGTCCATTGAAAAGTTTTGAGGCGGTTGAATGGTATCGAACTATTTGATAGCTTTGTTAATATTTAATACAATTAAATTTTCGTTTTGAAAAAGTAACTTTTGTCGTATAACCATAAATAAAAGTTATAAGCGAATCTTCAGAAATCGAGAAATTTATATTTTCCGATCGACCATTTTGTAGATCGTTTTTGAGGAACAACTTTCATTCGCATCATTTTCATTAAGTCAATAGTTTTTACAGCTCGAAGTGAGTACTATTTTCAGTACTTTAACTATACCTATATTATACGTGTGTACCTATAATATGTCATCAGTTATTGATTGTTTTTATTTTATTTTTACTTTATTATTATAATTTTTTAATTCTAAATTTTGCAATATTATTAATAATAAATATTGACTCTTCCACCACCCACGAGGTAGTCAGAGGCGTTTTTTACGTGGTATAACCACTTGATTTTCTAAATTAGAACTACCGTCCTCAGTCGTTTCGATGGACCAGGCTGCTCAATCTAGTTTCTGAATTAAATACCAGTGGAGAACTGGAGAAGGAGGTGTTAATGTTGGCGGTTCATCATTTTCATTTATTATTGAAGCTTCTAAAATTGATCTTTGCAAATGCAAAGGAAACTGTGGAGCGATGTGTGGATGCCGAAAGCAGGAAATGTTCTGTAGTATGCTTCCATTGTTCTGAGAGACTTGCAGCAACGTAATGGAACTCTCAGAATTAATAAATGAAAATGACTTTGATGATGAACGCCAACATTAACACCCTTCCTTCTCCAGTTCTTCCACTGGTATTTAATTCAGAAACCCGATCAGATGCTGAGCTGCAGCCTGGTCCATCGAAACGACTGGGACGGAGTATTTAATTTAGAAAATCACCGTGGATTATGCTATTGGGGATACCACGTAAAAAACGCGCCTCTAGACTCTACCTCGAGGGTGGTGGGGAAAAGAGTCAATTTAATTATTAATAATATTGCAAAATTTAGAATTAAAAAATTATAATAAAGTAAAAAAAAAATAAAAACAATCAATAACTGATGACATAATATTATATACACACGTATAATATAGGTATAGTTAAGAGTACTGAAAAATAGTACTTCGAGCGCTGTAAAACTTAACTATTGACTTAATGAAAATGATGCGAATGAAAGTTGTTCCTCAAAAACGATCTACAAAATGGTCAGATATCATTTTTTCGTAAAATGATAAAAGTTAAATCGGAAAATATTGAATTTAAGATTTTCGCTTATAACTTTTTATTTATAGTTATACGACAAAAGTTACTGGACCAAAGTTAGAGAATTTAATTTGTAACAAAAATGTTAACAAATTTTTTATCAAATAAATAGTTTAAGAGATATATCGTAAATACCATTTCAACCCCTATTTTCAAGATGGCGGTGGGACAAGGGTGGCGACCCCACAAACTTGTTTTAGCTTTACACTGACCCACACATCAAAAATAAAATTACGTCCTCTAAAAAACGCAAGGTAAGGCCTAAAAATGTAACATTTAATGGACTAATTCGATTTCGGCAAACAATCGATTCGAAAACAAACGAATAAATTAATAAAAAACGAGTACGTATCAAGTTTTTAATCAAATTTATGTTAGGCGCAGCCGCGTAACGGCCGCTACGACGTCACGAAAAAGTAATACAAGAGGTTTCGCGGCGGGCTCGTGTCTTCATAAGGCTCCTTTTTTTTCGAGAGAGAGAAGAGATTTTGTGACGAAGGTCGAGATTTACATTCTGTTTCTATTCACCCTTCAACCGGGAGGTTAACTCGCGCGCCGTCGGGGTGGAGTCGTGGGGCCGAAAACACCCCTAGATGTCGCTGTGTTTTTCTGAATTACCTTTCTCTTATTTATCGAGCTCCGCACGCCCCGGCGCGTATTAACGGTACCCTGTTACACCGCACCGACTTTGCCGCGAGATTTGTCGAGGCGACCGTCTCATTAGCACAGATCAGTGACATCGTTAAGTAGATTTTATAAAATATATTCATTTTTTTTATTATTTGATAAATTTTGCTAATATTTTTACATTTTTAATTATCGTAATAGTTTTGTAAACATAAGCACTCAAAACGAAACTAAAGCTAATCGAAGCGACGCGACCATTTTTCTGACTGAACACTTGATGTGTCACGCCACGACAATTAAGCATACCGCACCGCACTAATTGGTCCAAGTTCCGTCACTTGACACGCGACAGTTGGCCAACTAACGCCAACTAACTTAAAAAGTGTAAATAAAACCAAATGTTTCTAAGTAAAATGCTAAATTTCATTTCGTACTAAATATTCTTCTAGTAGGCATTTCGGCGTAAATGACTTACTCCAAATTATACATATGATGTTTAAAACAATGGAAAGTGATTCCAAATTAGTAGTAGAGTGAGTTACAAATTATGTAAGAACAAAACAAACGCTACATAGAATTGAAACACTAAAATACAAAAACACTAAAATATAATCCAAGTTTTCCTCGTAATAGGAAAAAAAGAACTATCCCTGATTTTCAACTTGTGTCTGTTTAGAAAAATATATTCAGCGAGGTGTCGATGTCAGAAGATTAGTTTAATTCTGCAATCCTGTATCACTAAGTGTATTCCTAACTCAAAAGCAGATAAATATTCAGTAATTACTCGCTGCGACTGTAGCGCAAAACACTGTAGTTGAACTCGCGTGAAGGCTAGCCGGAGTGTTCTAGGACATGCCGAGCCCCGTCAAGCCGTAGGCCGGCGGCGCTGGGCAGTGTCAGCGCGTTGACTTCGAATCGAATAGTTCTTGGTATTAGAGTTTTATCGATTCATTCGCGGCTGAATTACATTCACTCACTTATTTTGTTTATCTCAGTTCGAGAGATTGGATCTTGAGTTTTTCATGGCTATTAAGTGCAGATCGAGGATAATAACGACTGTATGATATCGATGTGGTTCGAACCGAAAGGTCAAACAGCATCGACGATCGGTTCCGGTAGAACCGAAAACTTAATATGCTTTTTAAGACACAGAGCAGATGATTCCATCTATTATATTGAGATGACACTAACTTGAGTCGCTAGGACTGCGTCTAATATAATATTTCCAGTAGACATCTTTACACTACAATTGGCTATTATTATGCACATGCATGTTGACGTTGGGATGAAATTTGATAAAAATGGTGGCTATTCGACATTATATGCACGTACTTGCTAGGAATTCTTGCAAGCATGTACAACTGTCAACTGGCTGATCACCATTGGTGCATAGCCCTCACGTACACTCAATACCTATCGGCTTATATGAGGGGATGTATGGTAAATATTGTTATTATGATAAGAAAGAGTAAACTTATTATATAAAGTTTTTAAGCATGCGGCTATGACAATTTATATCTCTTACGTTATCACATATAGCGATCCACGATTCATTAGCTCTATGAAGTAATTAATGCAGATCCTATTGATGATGTTCGAGGCTTTGATCGTGGCCTTCGGTACCTCGCGCCCTTCACGAGCCACTATCGAAGGTAGTTCCTAGATCTGCAATGAAAATATAACGTATTTTATGAGGTGTTACGACTTTTTTATATAATTATCTAAATTTTAGCCTTTGGTAATATCAAGGAATTATAATCTGTATTGCAATTCTACAAAATAAAAAACTTGCCTTAAAAGGGCGTCTAAATTTTACGTTCTAAATTTCCGCTCGAAAACGCTATCCGATATATTTTTGTGGTTTGTGGCGTCAACTGTGAACAACATCGAACGCGTGCCTTGAATTTTGAAGAGAAGGATTTTTAGATATTTTCTCGAATGTAGTAAAATAGATATACACACGTCAATATTATCTCGTAGTGTACCCGTTTGTCCGTATGTCCCCACTTTGAACAGTTGGAATGATGAAAGGACTCCTTGCTTCAACATATTATGAAGACAGAAATGTAAAATCACTAAAACTATAGCAAGGTTTGCGCCTGACTACAATCAAATTGCACTTACACTCACCGTGGAATGACCTAAAAACATAATTTAGTAGTATAGTCTTCCTCAAATAAATCGGGCCAGACAAGATTTGCCACAGATTTCGATGATTATTTTTAACCGATTCCAAAAAAGGTCACCAGATTCTACTTCGACGCGTATTTATAAGCAAATTCACCGATTTTTTGTAAACGATATAGTTTAAACTGCATCTATTAGATCACGAAGTTGTTCTAAATTTTATTTTATGATTAAAAATATACTATTATTGAGAAAGTCTAAGAAACTAAAAATTTGTTTGCCATCGACGTTATGTTTCTAGTATATTTCTTATATATTTATTAATATGCTATAATTCTTATAAAGCTGCCCATTAAATTGAGCTATTTATAAAACCTTCTATTTACAAAGATTTGAGCTTAATCACTGATTTCTTCATGCAGCTTACGTTTCCATTCACTTACTCACGTTGTTCCAATTTCTAGTGGTGAAAAATCTGAAAACGTAAAGCTCTCTCAACTTACCTACTGATTTAATCGGCTACTTAGCAAAGCTTTGAGTCCGAGGGTACTGCACTCAACTAACAATTTAAAGAACTCCGAATGATACGAGAACGACTGGAAAATTCGGCGTTAGAACTGTTATTTTATTTTCTTAGTACAAAAGAAAATAAATATAATAACCATCATTATCAACTAGTAAAATTATATGAGTTTTAATGTTTGTATTATCCAGTCAGTAAAAAAATAGATGCAATAACTTTTACAAAAAATAAATACTGCCTTCATAAACCGATCAAAAATCAGAAAAACAGTTAACCCTGCAGGCCATCCCTAAAATTTACCTTTATGATATTTACCGATGTGTTTTGAGCTCCTTGAGTTACAAACATTTTTTAAAAGTTTACGACCTATTAATCTCAAACATTTGTAAAACAGTTGACGCCGCAGGGTATTTTCGAAACTTCTCACTACTTTCGAGCTTGAAGCGTTCAAAATAAAGTATCAGTAAATTATTGAGCTCAAACGATCAATTTTAGTGCTTTTCAAAGTTTTCTAAATTCAAGATATGATCACTCGCAAGATCGTTAAAATAGATTTCTAGGACCCTAAAACGTCAATATCTGATGAAAACTTTATTTTCCAAAATTGTACTGACAAATGCATCTCCCCAGTTTATGACGATTTTTCAATTTTCGTAGCGGACAGTTAATAATTAGTTGTTTTTAAAGTTTGATCTAGCTAAACAAGGTCAATAAAAAATATTTTACAAAGAATGAATTATAGAGTTAAGAGGGTGTCAAAATAATTGAGACATAACTGCGTTCGGTGTGCCTTTAGTTAACACCGAGTTCAAAATAACCGTTTTACAGCGTATTAAAGGCAGTTTTTATTTCTTTTTTTTTCTAATAATTGTCATTTCGTACAATTTTTGTATTGCACCAAATGAAATTATTCATTTTTTATTCAATTGGTTATCTCTTAATGATATTATAAATATATTGCCTTAAATATCATTTAACCCAAGATTGCAATTTAAATCTACAGTTAGGTACACTCGTTCACATTTAATTTGCAGTCATAGTGAGAAATACATTATGAAAGTCGTAAAATATATACGCATTGAATTTGCAAAATCAGAAACCAGTTTTATGAAACCCTAAACTAAATCTTAAAATCTGTTATTAAATTTATACATCATACGTAATATGTCCTATAGAAATGGATAGACGGACGTGCGTGCGCGCGCCGAGCGGACGGAGATTCGAAGCTATTAACACAGGAAGCGCATTAGTCGCTGAGCAAACGTAAACTGCCACCGTCCGGGAACTAAGGTAGCTCGCACACCGCCGGCTGCGGCCGGGCGCGCAGGACCTCAGCGAGTGAAGCCGCAAGCTCCTATGTGGTGCGAGCAACGAAAATCGCGCGCCGTTAATGTAACAAGTACAATTTCAAATAGTTTTTTTTTTGTACAGACGTAAGAAAAATGACACATCTGTTTCAGAGAGCGCCTAATATATTCACAAAGCTAAGCTATGAACTTACTATGACATGAACAACTGTACTAATGACAATTGGTTTTGCATTTTTGACGCATTACGAGGGCACACATTATATTTTGATTGAGAGCAACAAAAACGGTCAATCGTAGGGTATTTAATACGGTATTAACATTGAAAGTACTCCACACTACGAAAATCTAAAACTGGGTTCAATAAACCTTTTATAGAATTCGCTTTGATAATTATATTATAATTCCTTAAAAGAAAAAAATATAGATTTCCTACTCTACACGACCTACGGGTGCATTGAAAATTAAATCAATAAGAATAGAATCAGTCCTAAATCGATCCTAATTTCGGAAGAATTTTTGTTTCAACAATTCAAAAGATCTGTAGTTGTGAAAGTTAAAGATTTTAGTCATTATGAACCGATATCAATGAATGCTGATATTATAATAAAAAATAAAACGGGAATACTGATCGACGCAAGTTGAAGGTCGTGACAGGCCCGATTAAAAAAATAATATTTACAAAAATTTTAATTATTGTGAAAAAATCACTATCTATAACTATAAAAATCATTGCAGATATTGAGTCAATCTTCAGTATAAAAATAAAAAAAAAATACAAAAAAAAAAATCTAAATAGGTAAAAATCTAAAAGTTCCTTTTAAAGACCTCCTAAAAACACCAATTTTTAGTATTTTTTTATGATTTTCTCTAAAATTATTAAATTTTTTTCATCGTTAGGTAGTTCGTGTATACACATACACGTTTCCTTACGCTTCAAATATTCTCTTAGAACTAGAGTACACGATACCAGAGCGAAGTCGCATTTTGACTGTAGATGGTGCCCGTACTGGGGGCCATCGAAAAAACGTTCTCAGTTTTAAAAATGTTTTTATTATTATGACTGTATTTGGCAGTAATCATGGTAACTACAACGTGCCATACCGCACTGATTTAAAAGCTAATATAACGCGCGTCATGTGAATGATGCCGATTTCTAAAAAACAACAACTCTTAATTAATCTACAATAAAAATAATCCATATCATAAATTTCTTTTGTACATATTAAGATACCCTTTTCTGAAATCCTACGCAACTTCTTACATCATATGTTTATGACACAAAATATTTGTCTTGTGATATAAACTATTACCATATGCCTTTTTAATAACACATACTTTGATATCATTTTCATTTCTTATCTTAACAGTTGAGGACGTTAGGCTTCTATTGCACTTTTATTAAAAACGAGTATCTCACTAAAGCGATTGAAAAGGTATTTTCAACGCTAATAACAAAAAATTTGGCTGTCACGGGACGCCTGGAAGATGTGAAATGTAGTAGTTAACATTAAAATTTATAACTAATAAATACCGATAAAGTAAAACGTATTAAATTAATAAAAAGATGAAAGTGTGTTAATAAAATCAATGCATTATTCTTAATATTTTAAATAGAATAATAATCACAGAATTTTATATATAGAGAATATATGTCGATTTAATAATATAAAACTGATTTCAATTCTTTTAGGAGTTCTGTGAATAAAAATAAATGATTCCAAATCCATTTTATCAATTTTAATAATGATTAATTATAATAGGGTGACGTCACAGTAAATATTACAATAATAATAAAATATTTTAAATTAGGTGTCAAATAAATCAATGAAATCAATTAAATAACGAGTTAATGTCAAATTTTATTTTGGGGCCAACAAATTTAAAATAGAAATAAAAAATTTAAGTAATAAAAGAAACATTTTTTGGATATATAATTGAATTATTTATGAAAAAACTACGTAAATATTTATAAATATATATGTTCAATCCCTTTTGCTCTCTCCTTCGCACGTCTCTCCTGTACAGCATACTCATGTGTCAATGTGGGTCTGTATCGCTTGAGTAACGTTACACTTCGCAATCACCACGCATCAGCCACTCAAACTCCCACTAACATTGTAAATTCAATCCACGATTTGAATTTCTTGCTTAATTCCATATTTAAGACTACAAATAACCTTTGCTTAGTTTTTTTTTAACATATTTTCGATTTAATTCCTTTTTAAGAAATTAAATTGAAAATATCCAAAATCCCCGAAATGAAATTAGTTTTGAAAGCGTGATTGTTCACTTCTAAACTAAATAGAAACGATGATAATATATCTATACTAGGTGCATGAAACAAACATGATAAAGAAAAACATATGTTTAAATAGTTTAAAAGTACATATAAAACAAAATTATTAGTTAAATTAGATATACATATATTAATACATACATGTAATACTTAGGTGATAGGAAATAAAAAAGGCTTTATTACTATTATTATTTATTTACCAAAAGAAGTGTTTTCTTTTAGTCAGTTCACGATTCTAAACGTAATACCGATATACAGCCATTTTCTATTATTTGTTGTTTCAATTTAAAATTTGGACTTTAATTACAACAAGTTTAAATTTTGTATGTATAACAATTTTTACAATAAAGTAAAAGATTGAAAAAAAGAAGAAAAAATCACGTAGAACCTACGCAATTTTTTAATATATTGTTAATATATTCATAAAAAAAAATCATAACATACTTATATGACCTTTTAAAGGTAGGAAATACAGACGGCTTAGGTCTGGTAATATTGGATAAGTGCACGTCAAAGTGGTACATCATGGTACATCAGTGGTACACAACATTAATAAAATGAGTATTTCCATAAGAGCTAAAGATTTCAGCAGTTTGCTTGTAACTTTGATCTTATTATATTAAAGAAAACGTCAAGCATAATAACGTTTGTTGTAATATATATTGATGTATATAAAATGCGAAATAAAAAAAAGGAACAAATTCATAAAATATGTTCAACTTATGTGTGCATGAGCACCATCCTAGTAGGAATATACCTATGCATAAAAAATGCGCAAAAGCTTAATCAACGAATAATGATCTATCTATTTAATGATATTCTACACATTTGGATGTTTTGATATTTTCTGTGCGTGCCCACCGAGTTGATACGACAGCAACCCGATTGTCGCACGCAATTCAAGCCGCTGTCGAGCGCATATCAAACAGCAGAGAGAACCTTTTACTCGACGTGACCACGCTGTGTTCTATTCGTCCCATCGCGACGTAATTTTATGTCGCATCGTCAGCTGTTGCTCAATATTTTTGTCTCATACATATAGTAATAGTATTTACCATAAACTATTCGTTGTATAAGTTGAATACTCAGTATCAAACTTTTTACCCTGTCGTGCTTTTTACCTTTTAGAAGTTATGATAAAGAGGTAAGGAGACAGATGTACTGGCGAAAAGAATACGAAAAACACATATTTAATGTTACGTTATTTAATTTAACTCTTATTTGGATGGAAACAAAGGGTTAACCACTAATCCTTTCAAAAGTTAACAACGTGGTTAAGCACTTTAAATAAAGTACTATAGATACTAAAATAGAGCATTTAAAATGCTAACGTTCGTGACAACTGTGGATTTTAACTATGGATTGTATCTTCCATTCATTTAATTTATAGATATTTCAATTACGAGTTATGGAAATAAATCTGCGCGCACGCATCGACTGCGTAGAATATTCAGATTTGAGTTCCGGTGAGTCGACAGGCGCGCACGGAGCCGACATCGAAAGTGCCTACGCCGGAAGCCCGGCAGGCCGCGGTCTTAATTAACTAATTTCATCTGAAGATGTCCGAGGGCTCACGAGGGCGCTTAAAAAATGTTTTAAGGGTTTTTTCTCGTTTAATTACTTTCTAACCACATATTATTTTAACCAGCTGCCTTTCCTGGTTTTCTCGATGACCTGTATCTGGAAGCAATTTCAATTTTAAATAGAAATAGTTTCCCCCTGGAATAGAAAATAGGATAGTTTTTAATTATATATCTATACTAATATATGAAACTATACATACACCATTTTTATAAAACTTTATCATTTATACTTATTTCATAACGCACTTAATCTAACTATTAAGTAAGGAAAAATTTTTTTCGTATTTCATTTAAATAAAAAGTGACAATAAAATTTCTTTGGTTGTGCGTTTGTATGTAGCTAATTTTGATACCATTAGATGCATAACATATTAAAAAAGAAAAATAAAAACGACATTCCGCTATTTATTATCGTTGTCCTATCCACCAAAGTGAAAGAGCCCAACTTAAAAATTCTATACATTTTGGAGCTTTGTTACAAAAAGGGAAAAATGCGACACAAATCTCGAAAAAAAAAATGTGACTTACGGACCTAGTACAGTGTCGGTAAGAGTATCACAAAACAGGTTGACGTGTCTTCAGTCCGGCAATTTTGATACCAAAGATGAACCTTGCTCTAGTACACCTGATACGTATTAAGTCATACGGATAAAAGCAAAAAGAAAGTTTTTTTCGTCATGCTATTTCGATTTTATCAATAAAAACTAGCCTATGAAACGCTTTTTAGTACACTAATTGATTTACCTTTAATAGTAAATCAATTGGTATTTCTTTTATTGTAATTGGTTCAATAATTTTTTGGCTACGAAATACAAGGCTATTATATTAATAATAGTCTGACAACGGCTGACTTCTGATATTAATTGCTCTTTTGTGCTGCATCGTATTTGGTAAATATGACAAATGTATGACATATCACTGTTTATAGACTTATTATATGCTAGCTGCAGTATCATGTCAACATCGTAATATCTGAGCGTGCGCTCAAACATCAGCGAGGCCTTCTGACCATGACATCTTGAATGTTCTGTAGCAGAAGAAAAAACAAGACACGTGGCAAACTTTCAACCGTATCATTTAGTCCGACTATGGAAGTAGGTCAGATTCGTCAAAACTGACCAATGTAATATTACGTCCGCAAAGTTTCTAGGCGACAGGTCACTCGTGGCCTGCCACTTCGACACTCTTCACTGGGGAAATAATTGAATGGACGGGGACTTACTTAGCTGGAAACGAAAGTTAAGGACGAAATTCCTGCTCTCTAGCTTAAGTCGGCTAGCTTTAAAACGACCCATCGCAAGTATATCGAACTGATCTACGACATACTTACGATATACACATATACGAAAACCGAAGGATAAAAGATATTATTACGTACGGGGTATAATATTTTTATCAGAATTAATCCAACTGATATCTCTAATGGATAAACTAAAACAGTCGAGAATGGAGTAATAACTCATAATACTTTCTAGATAGGGAAACGCTAAAAGCCTTTCGTGTTTCCATTTAGGGCATAACATAAAGTAGTAAAGCTGAACAAAACTACCATAAATCAGTATTTTATTTTACTAAAGCAGTTTATATACGCTCGGAAAAAAACGCCAAGTAAAATATAAGCGTATTCGGAGAGATTATAGAACTTTCATATACTGAACAAAAAATCTTTTTAATGACTAATACCGATGCATTGGTGACCATATTTACAATTATGAATGTATTATATATTTATGGAAAAACAAAGTAAATATTAATTCACTATTTATTAGTATTTTTGTTCTGTATACATGTATCAAATATCAAATGGGAATTCTAAAATATTTTTATATAAGCATTTATAACATTAAACGTAAATTATATAAATACTTAAGAATTTATCTATTACAATTTTTAATTAGTAATATATTTTTATTAATTTCACTTGTTTCTCTATAATGGAATCAAAAACTGAAATTCATGCACTTACAATTCTTGAGTCATCATGAAATATGGCAATCGTGTGTAGTTCTGATGACAATAAAATGATATGCTATCGTTGAATTGATCTAATGATGGAGCTACAATATCGCCACAGGAACTTCTCAACGGAATAACAAAACCTAGCGGTGTTTGAGCATGTAGGAGTTGTCTTGAGATCTAGTCTCGCCATAAACGAATTTCAGGGTCTAATGATGCAGTCAATTATGCAATTCCATAATTGAAAAAAAAAAGTGTTTTGCCGTATTTTGGCTTGTCGGAATTGTTTTTAAATGCACTTTGGCCCTGATTGCCTTTCAGGGTATGATGATGGAAGGTTGCCATTGGCACTTTTAAAACAATGAATATTTTTATATGATTAATGACCCCAAAATAGTTTGGTGACTAACATTACTTAAATAATAGGTTTATCACGTTATTTATATTACCTTAATAATTCATCTGGAAACTTTGATGACATATACTGACTGAGGATCGATGCATTATACACATAAAATTTTAATGAAGTTATAGCTGTGACTACAGTGACATAAAAAGCAGAGACTGGTTGGAAACTACATGCGTATTCGCAAAGCTGGCCTCTAGAAAAACGGAGAATATTCTTTGACAAAGTTAAGTACATTTTGTAGAACTGAGACAGAGAAGGATACTTATGTATTTATCATACGTTACTACGGGGACACAGATACAATATTTAGTGTTTTGTATCAAGACGTAACGCTTTTGAAACAAGTTTGTTTTCTGTCTGTCAGATGCGATATTTCTCGAAACTACTTTATTTCGAATTTTAATCAAAGATAGCATCGATTGCCGGATCATAGTCGCATTTATTTCAAGTCCCTTTCGTTTTTTTTTTATTAATTCTGGCATGTTAACGACGAAATAAAAATAAATTACCCTTAATGAGTAGAATCTCAAAAATTTTTTATAAGAGCCAGTTTAATATTATGTACAAATTTTGTATTTGCGAATTTGAGACAAACGTTTTTTCCTCATTCGCAATATAACGGGGTCAACTATTTTTCAGTCCAATTTAGGAGTACAACCTCCAACCACATCTTATTTTACATCCCATGGTGTGAGCAGTGAGGTGATTTGTGGCGTGATCGTCCGTTTTGTTATTTCCGACGTATGTAGTAAATGTTCTCATTCGACTTAAGTGAAAGACTCAACGGTTAATTCTCGCGCGGTCGAGGATCGAATCTGTTAATTGATCTGACTCAAAAGCAACGCGCTGGCGCACGACTCACCACACAGCCATCAGCGTTTTGAAATGAATATCGCAACTTAATTTAAAAACGTGATATATCTAAACGTAAGTATATTTAAAATATTATAATGCGTCAATTCAGCAATTTTTGTATAGTCAAAAATGAAATATCCGATTAATTTTATAAAACGGAAAGTTTGTATGTTTGAATGTTTTTACTCAATCAGGCTTCAACGCTTGAACAAAATTAACTAAAACTTTACAGTAATATAGCTACTACATCAGCATATCATACAAGTTATAATTTATGAAGACATTAACTTCTATTCGCGGCTTTGCTTGCACATTCGTAAAAAAACTCTTTACTTATGCCGATCGGTCATTCTTCAAGAGACGTTAAAGTTCAACATCGGTTTTGTATCAAAATTGCGAGCTGGACTGGGATCACAACCAAGAATCTAAGTTAGCTCGTTTCATAATACAAAAAAAATGCGTCATGACGTGTATTTTCAGTGTAAGATTATAGTTTCTTTTGGTATGGCATCGAGAGCAGACCCGAAATCAAAATAATGGTTGGTAACGTTACTGACCGATATGAATAACAGAAAATAAGTCGTATGTCCATGCGGATGAAGTTGAGGGTATATAATAAACAATAATAAAAATAATAAATAATATTTAAAATATCAATTTATTAATCTAGTCATCATTAGTTGCAGTAATACGTATAGCATATATGCATATATATCCTAGTCTTTGGGGGTACGGAGGAACGGCCGCGAGTGGAACGACGCTCGTGCGCGGGCGGCGAGGGCGCACGGACTTCGGGTTCGGCGACAGTGGCGGCAGCAGCAGGCGCGCCCGGGGCACGCGGTCGGAGGAGGCGCCACGGGCCGCGGGCGCAGGTCGCCCAGCCCCGGTCGCCCGGAGGACCTCGGTGTCGACGCCTTCCTCGATGTCCACCGAGCGAGAGAGCGAACGGCGGCGTGCCGGCTAAAATGTAAAAATATCACCGACGGTATTCAGACACAAAATTAAATTTTATTTACCTCACGTACTTATCGGTAAGTCGCGGGGTGGTCAGGAGAGGGTGCGGTAATGTCATCGGGGTTGAACTGTGAAGTATGACTTAATAAATAAACAACAAATAATAAAAGTAAAAACCGTTACATGTTGTACTAGTTTTATTCGTTATTCAAAGTTTTGTGTCAATGAGCAAAAAAGTGTGTTACCCTTGAATTTCTTGCCTATTGATCTCAAGGTGATTTGGAATGGGTGGTGTTTGAATGTCAAAAAGAATTCATTAATGACACATTCCAAATGTAATCCCATTACTTACGAAATAAAAATACTTTAGATGTGATCTGATTTATTACAATCTGGTAACGTTTAAGAATTTTGCTTATTGTTAAAAAATCAAATGAATCTTCTCTTATATACGTACAAATGTTTTAGACGGTTTTCTTTTTTATTAAGCGGTTCTGCTTCGCACGAGTTAGAACATCGGTCAAGTGGGTGTCGGACTGGCGCTTTCAGGGTTCTTAAGTACAGTATAATGTGAACATTGAAAATGCATAAAATTTAAATAAAAAATGTTGAACACCACGTTTAAAAAAAATAAAAAAAATCATCTCTACAAACACATAAAATAAAATTTGAATGTCTGCCTAGAATTACAAAATAATTGTTTTTTTTTTTTTAAAGTAAGTTGAGGGTTATTTACGTTATACCTAAGCACCCTTTTAAAGGTTTTGTTTGTCTATTTTTTGTCGGGTGGACGGGAATAATTTTTGAAAAAGATGAACCGATCTTGATTAGAATTTTACTGCAAGGCATAGTTTATTAGGCTACATGAAGGGACCTTTTTCTCCTAAATTTATAGGGTTCCTGAAAGAAAATCGATAAACTGTTCAAAATTATGCAAAGTTTGAATTGACGTTACCTTCATTAAGTTACGAGGATCAAAGCTGAGAGCGGAATAGAGATTAGGAAAAGAACGAGACCGCCATCGGAACCATGACTGACAGCATCGGTATGTTGGCCGGGAGGTATAAGATATGATAGAACTCATTCTGTGTATCCGCGGGTGGTGTCGCCGGCGAAAGCTAGTCTAAAATAATATGGCCATAAACGTATATTAAATAGTGGTTAATATATTGCATTGAAATCTATGTCCTTAGCCATATGCTCCGGTGACTAGCTTGTTACTCTTGATAAGTTAAAGATGCAGTTATCTGAAAAACTTGTAAGAAACTTGATCTTTTCCAACATAATAAGCCTTTAGTTTGTTTATAAATCTGTTACTTTTTTTATATTTGTGAAGAACGTTCTTATAGTTTTGAAGAAGTTCACGATTCAAAAGTTATAGCACAAACAAAGTTAACGATCTTGAAACTAATAAACGGCAAAATATACACTTCAGAAAAAAATTCGCTTACAAACCTTTGCGGATTTCTAAGTACCGATTCACGAAGAAATGCACAGAAAAATGTTCTTCTTGTGCATGGACGACATTAGACAATCCACAAGGCTCTCATTTATTAAAAAAAGTTTATTTTGAACATGAACCCTTATTGTTCTGTATTAGATAGTTCCATTTTACTTATAAATACAGCGCCAAATAAACACACTGTATATGGTTATAATGTCGTAATAATGATGCGCATCTGATCATATTTATAGAAGGTATAGAATTTCAGCAACATTACTTAGTTTTCACGTTGGCAGGGAAAGGAAATAACCGGCAGCCTAAAGAACCCTAGCGAGAATAGCTCTCCGGTAATTCGAAGGGCGAGTCAGTAATTTGCCAACACCTCGCGGCGGCGGCGGGGCGGCGGGGCGGGGGGCGCAGTAAAACTTAATTGAGTGGGCAATCGACGGTGTATCGAATCAGATAGGGCCTATCTAATTTCATGGGCGTGCGCGTTGTTGTCCCGCGCATAAAATGTTATGACTTCGGATACCCATTGTTCATAACCGCGGCTGTTGCGGGATCATGTACGACGTCGATGAGTGTCATTAGTTGTAAAGGAACTAAAAGATAAAAGTGCCATGATTCTATTTTTTAAATAATATTATTTTTTGAGTTTAAGAATTATTTGTACTACCATAATTTTTAATTTCATCATTTGTTTAATAAAATCTCAATAGTCTTCTTTTCACGTTCATTGCCACTCCGGGCGATATGCTAAAATTACAATTTTGTAATAATATGAATTATATTGAGCATTGTCATAACCCTTCAAGTAGACACAAATTATTATGTTTGCCATTCAACAAGGACTGAGGACGCGTAGAAATATGTTGTATGCATATTACACTTAGTTATATATAATGGGTTCACACGTATACCATGTGTTTGTATATATGAACACAGGCGGTTATCCGTAATATATAAAGTTGGGGAAAAAGATTTTTCGTATATTATACACAAATTCAAGATAACTTTTCATTATATTTTATTTACATATAATCATAATATATATACGTGTATATATATGCTATTTTGTTCAACGATTTGTTGTAATTTGATAGGTGGCATTATAGTCACATTGCTTTTAAATTTTGAGACTTCTGATCAAAAAACTGCAATAAGTAGTTTTGACAGTCCTCTATTCATGTTAGCCTAACAGTACTTAAAGAATTCTGAAGAGACCGCAACAGGTAAAAATTTGAGGGAGCAAAGCCAAAGCTATATGGTGGGTGCATTAACACTTCTTGACCAAACTTACTTAATAATTTCTGAATGGCTAGTTATCTGTGTGGTTTGGCGTTATCATTTTGAAAAAGCACACCCTTTCTGTTGATCAATTTCGATCCTTTTTTCTCGTTTTTTCTTGTTTAAGTCTCATCACCTATAGGCACTAAAGATTCGAATTGATGGTTTTACCCGACGGTAAATGGTCGTAATGAATAATACCCTTCCAACCCTTCCATACTCATAGTATCAAATTATTGCGAGTTAGTCTGGATTTCGCTATAGTCTATGGAGTTTGCTTGCCTTTTGAATACGATTTTTTTCACACGTTTTTGTAGGTAATCCAGTTTTGATTACAGGCGATCAATCTTTTCAAAAACAGTTGGGTGTCATTATATTTCAATAGACGATCGCAAATGCGTACACGAATCATTAGATTTCTTTCCGTGAACTCGCGTGGAACTCAAGTATCGAGCTTTTTTGTAATGAGCCAAGTATCAGCTTTTTTCATAGGGGTGAAAGTTGTTTTGTATTTATTCCTCAATTCTTTAGCTACGTCTTAGGAACTACTATGCCGATCTAGCTCTAATTTTTCCAAAATGGCATCAACTTTATCCGTAATAGGTTGACCAGAACGAGTTTCATATTTTACATCAAATTTACAGAACTGAAAATGCTTGAACCAGTTTTGGGCTACTTTCGCTAACACTGCATGATGTCCATAAGGATCACAATTTTTTTTTTTCAGTTTATGTCGCATTTTTCTCTTTTTTTTTAATAAAAGCCCAAAATATATCAAACTTCTACGTTACATTCACTCGTTTTTGTGGACAGAAAAATAATAGAAAAATGGTTTTTCTTTTTATTTTTTTAAAAAGTTGTCTATTTTATGGTATCAAGACTAGCTAAATACAAATAGCACGACCGAAGACATTTTACTGCTACTTTTTACTTATAAAATAAATAAAATACTTTTTATCTATTTAATATATACGTTCAAGGTGGATAAAGAAGTTTTTATTTCAAAAATAAATAATCAAGTTATCTCTTTTTAGTTTGTTATCTTGTTACAAAGACTTTTAGTTACTCAAACTGCATTTCTATATGAAAATATATGTTTTATACTCACTTTTTGCTGCAGTGCATATTTATCTATACGTTCACTGCTGGCCGAGCGCGACACGTCACACTCGTGGCTACAGTGTTAAATAGTGTTAGCATCAAAGCGTCACGTGACCTTGTCGGTAATGAGTGCTTTTAAATTACACACCATCCAACCTGCTACTGAACTTTACAATGCAAATAAGCGCTGATTGTTTACTTTGATTCTTGACTTTTGAGCTTGACTAGCTTTATATATTTCAATGAAAACTAAGTTTTTATTTTTTTTATACCATGTTTATTTACTTTTTGAGGTAAAAACCTTTTAAAGCACAAACTCGTGTGACCTTCATGCCCAGATATATTTATATAAATATATTAATGAATGAACAATTTCATGAAAATACATTTTACATGAAATGGAGGAAAAAATTTCCGCTCTCTTCTAGATACCGCTCTTGAGCATACGTGCGGTATACGATGTATATAGCATGTTATATATCTAATTGATTAAATTTTATAGAATTCATATGTATTTATAAATTTGATTGTATTGTGTAGATAATGAACATTCTTTTTCATGTAAAAACAGCACATTAAATGAAAATTTTACTATTGTATTACCTAATACGTCCATAGAAATAACTTATAATAAATAATCCAAAAATACTCCAAAAAAATATGCCTTAAAACACCCAAAAATAATGTTTATAAATTTGTAAAGCTAAGAAGTTTTCATTTCTGACGTGTAGTCTTAGGACTGACAGTTTTTTTAATAATTTTGTTTTTAATAACAATCAGTTTTGAAGTTCCATATCTGCCGAGCGATCCGTGACGGTCACCAGGTTTCTTTTTAATTTGAATATATATGTTTATTCAATCAGACCTACGACTAACGGTGAAGCAAAACATTGCATATAAACTTACATTTTTAGCGTAGAAAAATTAATCTTATGCACGAAACCTGTATAAAGCGATGAGCTCGCGACCTCAATGCGATGTTCGACTATAGGTGAATACGTATACCACGTGTAGCGCCCTAACTACCCATATTATGGCGTAATCGTGTAGAAAATATAAAATGATGTGTATTGCAATTTTTATCTAATTATAGGTTTAAAATACTCACATGTTACAAGCATAGCTTCTATGCGATTGTTAACTATAATCGTTAACTCTAACGCAAAGTCGAAAACTTAGTAATTTAAGTAAACCTGTTATCGGCCAAGAAAAAGGGAAATGTAATAATACTTATCAAATGTCTTTTACTTTTTTATACTTAATACTATAGTATATTTATTAGGAACTTATTGCATAAAATTTACCAGTGCATTAACGACTTTACCCAAAACTACGTAACTACCGGAAAGGACCCTAACACCGTACGTTGCATAGGATCACTCAACAAAGTCAACTTATGCAGTTTATTATTTTAATATCGATTGCAGATACAAATAAGTAATGTCACTAATAAAGACCACATTTCGTCGGTGTCTAGAGTCACCCCTCATATATACAATATTTGGAGGTTTACGAAAGAAGCAAGCAAATATACAGGATCGCAGTACATGGTAGTTGTTTTCTAGCGCCCGAGGTAAGCTGCAGCAGGGATGAAAAACCCTTTCAGCTCACACACGCTTTGTTTTAGCCGAAATCAGGCAGCGTCGGCGAGATGGAAGTAGCGGTACGGGAGCTGCGAATATAGAGAAGTGGGTTTGTAATAAGTATGTTTTTTTCATTAGCATGCTTACTTTTAATAATAGCCAAGTACACACACCCTGAAGGTTCCATACAAAATTAATCATATATGTAGATATTTCGTTCAACAAGATTCTCGACAATTTTTGTCTGTTTTCGATATCGGTACTGGCGAGGTATCGGTCCCAAGAATTCATTCTTTGTTTTAAAAGTTTTCTTTTTTTTAAATACTCTTATTTCTGAAAATAATATATGATATAATATAATGTAAACTTACGCCTGTTTCCTAAAAGGGTAGGCAGATATATAGTATCTGCCTACCTGCCTTTTAGGAAATAGGCGTAAGTTTACATAGATTTCCACATGGTTACGAATTTTGCGTCGGTTTCAAGTACTTAACATTTGGCTCTTTTTTAATACGCCGTCGATATGGTCTTCATGGGATTGTCTAGTACGACCCCAGAGATGTTTACCTCTCGCTTTTAGAAATCTTGATTATTAATAATGGGAAGCCAAAAAGGGTAATCCAATGATATACAATTTTTCTACGTGATATGACTAAAAATTAACGATTTTCATATTTTTTCCTTTACTTTTATTGTGAGGCCTTTCTTTTCACCAAGATTCATGATTCAAGGTCAATGGAAAGTACTTTATAGGTTTTGATTCACTTGCAAGTTTCAAAATATAAGACACGAATTTTTAGATTACGTTGATTTTGAATCTTGATTTTTTGCTGCACCAAGGAACCTTAATACCTAAGTATTTAGTACCTACTGATTTCAACTTGATAGTTCCACGCGTCTCTGAGAAAAGGGTCTTGGTAAACAGACAGACAACGAAGTGATCTTATAAGGGTTCCTTTTTCATTTAGAAGTACGGAATCCTAAAAAAAGGAATTTTGTTTGTAAGTAAATAGATAAAGAATACGAGTGTCTCGGTTCATAAATCGTGCATTTATGAATGTATAAGAATTTATGCACATGTAAAGAGCGAGCGATTCTAGAAATAATCGAAAGTATACATAATAAATGAATCACAAGTTATAAATGGATGGATGGCAGCTTATAGATGGATAGATTGCAGCTTGTTATTGGATTCGTATCTGTTGGGTGCTGCAAGCCTATTGAGCACAGCTAATATATGGTTTGAAAATCAAATACGGGGTAAGTCAAACATAACATTTGATATGATAATTTTTATTTATAATTAATTTTCTAAACAAGTTGAAGCCATTTCTGTTGCTCAAAAGTTAATATTGCGACGCAGAATATGGCTAACAAGTAGGTATCCAAGCTTGCTGAAATACAAATGTTGAGAAGATAACAACGTGTGTTGTCCGGGGTGTCGGTGCCGACCTTTTGCTCGTCGAGTACCGCGCGCCCGTGCGTCTTGAACGGTCGCCACGGACACGACACGATGGCCACCTTTGATCCGTATTATGTCGCAAGGTGTTAGCTCGTTTGTTTAAATTTTCGGATTCCACAGCTAAAGTTTTGACTTGCTTAATTAAGATTTTGACTCCGTTCGCGGCTCGAGCTGTGGCCCCCCATCGGTTAACAACAGAGAAAGTGAGACGAGTTGCCTGAGCTATATACCTCCATACTGGATCGACAGTTCCTTAGGACTGATACATAAGTGTTTGGTGATAACTGTTATCTTTATCGATAACGATAACGATGTGTTATAGATGATTCCAACTTTGGGAATGATCAATTTTCTACAATAATGGTATAGTCCGGTAAGACCATAGATATCCGGATGTTGGACAACTTATTAACTATGTTTGTTTCTCATTTCTCTTACGACAGATCTTGCAATTACAAGAAATCTGTAAATTACTTCAATGAATTAGAAACATTAAACATAATTCCTTTCATTACTGCTAGACTAACAAGACAAATAAAGTATAAAATGTGATACGAGAGATGAAATATGAGTTAGACGATTGTAAAAGATTCAGTGAACATTGCGACATGACTTGGAAGACTCAAATAATAGAGATTAAGTTTTAATTTTTGTGGGGAGATGGAAAATAAACTCCTGAATGAGATCGAAAGAATCAAGCACATGGTACGTTCGTTTGTTTCGAACAGTAGACGTCCACTGTTATCCAAGAGCCCTAACCAGATCATTCGTGTACCCACTGGAAGGCCGTTTTACGTCGTGACATCTAGTTCGTGGTAGCCACTCGAGGAACTTTTTTGCCCAGCGGTTATCGATTCAACTAGCAATGTGACCTGCCTATTGTCACTTTATTTTCTGACTCTGTGGGCTATGTCTGTAACTCTGGTCTTTCCACGGATTTTGTCGCTTGAAATTTAGAGGTAAAAATCTTTAGAGAATTTGAGTAATTTGAAAAAGAATACTGAATGGTAACGTGAGTTACACTTTTTTAATTACGAATAACTTTAAAATTTAATAATATATGCAAGTACGTGTTTTCTGTAAAAGATATCATATCTTGCAAATAAAGTAGCCACATTTAATTTTTTTGTACGAGCAACAGCAAGCGATTACATCTGGCAACCATTAATGGTCACTGACACGCGCACTATTTAAATACTCGTATTTGGACAACGCGGTATAGTGGACTTAGGATGCCTCGTGATTTACCAATTCCAAACCAGTCGAACCGAATTCTCAGTGTTCTCTCGTTGTTTATAGTACAAAATATTACCGTATAAAAAAAGTACATGGCACTTTAGACTAAATAAAAGTAAAATATAAGTCTTCATTCGTTTAATTATACGATATAAAAATATTTACATAATTTTATATAAAAGAATAATAAATGGGATGTGCGTTACATTCCCTAATTTATGAACAACGTTTAAAGTTAGTTGCACACGTAAATGGGTACTCTTTCTATACAAGGTAGTATTTATACACTAGAAAAGATTGAGTTAAAATATACAGCTTACAAATTGAGGTACTCATGATACTGATAATAAGATACAGCGCATGACGAAACGGCGTGATGCAGTCCTTAAGACCGGACCTCGTGACGCTTAAATTCCACATTATTTTTTTTACTTCATATGTCATTCCGAAGCTGAATTAATTTTTATTTGAATAATGAATACAAAAAAAAAATAAGTATTCCTCATATTTTTAGGAACATATATAAATTAGCACCTGTTTGCCACGACAGTAGCAAAATCAAAGATTTCTACTCACTTCATTCTTTAGATCGGCTTGTGTTTCACAGATATCAATTTGTTTCCTATAACCTTTTCAACTTCGCATGTTCAAATTTTGATGTGTCTTCATAAAAATTTAGGATGTACTAATTTTTGACCTTTCCACAAAACACGTTCTCTTTACTCTATAGACAATCTACAATAGTTATCGTAGTCTACTACTGACCAAAAGCTTTTTGCTTCCTAAAACTGCCACTACGGGCGAGTTGGTTTGACATCTTAAATTTGTACATTTTTAGTTTTGACCTTACAACAGCCTTTGATTGTCAAACAATAAACTGTCAAAAAATAATTTCGTAAACGATCACAGCACCTACGGATTATTAAAGGGATAATGCCAATTCATACCCTAGAAATCGTACATGATTGCATATAATCAGTACCATGTATTGTTTGTATAAGTAAGGAGGTCCAGCATATGGCTTGAGTCGTAAAATAAATATTCATTCTTCGTAACACTTCATCATTCCATCATAAGGAACGTAACCAAATATTGCCCTGTTCGAAATTTTAATCCCAAAAAACGTGGACATGGTACTACATCATCACTTTGTAAAATAGCCTTTTGATTGGAATAATACGCAATATTCACTACAATATATAAATCTACATCAACTAAATAACAGCAAGCTGTTTAGAAAAAAAAAACCACGTCCATGCACCAGCTCCGTTTGCGTGGTGTTTCGTGGATGCGCGTCGCGTTCAATCTGCGCGGCGGCGGGGCCGGCGGGGCGGCGGGGGCGCACTTCGTTTGTCGCGATATCGCTCATAAGCGGCCGCTATCTCCCGGCGCTTGCGTCTTCCAGCCAAAGCCATTGACGAAAAATAGTTTCTAAAGCACCGCCGTGATGAGCTTCTTAAATCGGGCTCCGCACGCACGGATGAACTGGCGCTTCCGGCGAGCGCGCGCCGACGCTCCTTTGAAAATTGAAAACCATCCAATTTTTGGAAGATGGTAACTCGCATTAATAAGTTATAACGTTGATTCAGAATAAAATTTTGAATTACATTTTTATTAAATTTTTCATGGAAAATTATCATTGTATCGTGATTTCGTTGTTATACATTTCACTTTAATAATAAATTTAATTTGTTAAAGCTAAACTTTTGTTTTGTCGCTAAAAAAATAAAGAAATTTTTAATAATTTCGTTACAAATTTCGATCGACAAATGTAAAGACATTTAAATAAAGAACATTTTTAAAGTAATAATGAAATTAAGGACCTTTCAAATTCTATTGAAATAATTAGTCGTGTTAGGAATTGGTGTCAGCTAAAAATATGCCGAAAACAATTCTAGTTCAGTTTTGATATCATTTGATCTCCTTTTGACTGAATGAATTACTCCATATTTCATATTCATGTTTACACATAATTATTTTTTTGAAACGAAGTTCTATAACGCAGCTTGCAGTAGGAGTTGACTGGTAGAAATCGTAACTACGAAAAGCGTTACGCGCCCTCCCTCCTTCTCCCTCCCTCCCTCCATGCGACTTTGTCTCTCTTGCTCTTGAAATTCATTAAGTAGTTCTTTTTAGGGTTCCGAGCCAAAATGGCAAAGAGTTTCCTTATAATTTCGTCATATCCGTCAGACAACATAAATAAATATTTACATATTTACAGGGGGAGTATATACCCTATATATTTAATAAAAACTGAAAAAAATTTTTTTTAGCAACCATCAATGTGTGGCACATATTTTAACAGTTCCTTTAAAAATATTTTAAGGTTTTTGAGCAAATTTTTCGACTAATTGAATATTTTCTGAAGTGATCACTTTGAAATTAATAGAAATGGTGCCTCCCCTTTGTTTACTAAACCGTATGCATAAAAACATATAAAAAAATCTAAGGCAACGCTTAGTACCTGGATGACGAAGCTTCGCTCGCTTTCTTTTTCTTTGTCGTATTTCTTTGGAAAATATATTTAGATACGAATTACATTTTGATAAAATGTGTATAATATTTTTTCGAGCTTACCGACATAATAATATTTTTGTTATCAGAATTTGGCTTAGTGTTGCTTAACAACGCCATCTATTGTCAAGTAACTTTAGTGTTGCTGTGTCGGTAAAGCAGTTTGTTGCTCCCAATAATAGTTTTCACACAAAACAAGAAACTTGACGTTTTCTCATAAAAAAGGAACTTGAAAAAAGCTGAAAACTTGAATAAATTTTAATCATGTGGAATGGAATTTACCTTTGAATTCTAATTCTAAGCCATTGCCTGAAAACACAAATAAAACAAGGTTTACTAAAAATGAAACCTAGCTAGATCGATTTATCGCTCCAGAAACCCCCTGTATACTCAACGTCATCAAAATCGTTGGAGCCGTTTCCGAGATTCTGATTATATATATATATACACGAATTGCTCGCTTAAAGGTATTAGATAATCAACATACCTACATGTTTCTCTAGTTATAAGCGACAAAACGCTTATACGTATTATGTGGGGAAAACACAGAAAAAAGTATAACAACGCACTTTTTTCACTATGATGGCTTCGGAACCCTATAATAAACATGGTCCGACATACTCTTGGCCAGTTTTATTTTTTTATATAATTAACACTTCACTATTTTATATCTACTTTCTAATAAATGCATTTTTTCCAAAAATGTTAATTGAAACTCATTAATTTGCATTATCTATATTGAAAAAAGTTTCGTTCCCGATCGCACATTCATTTTTAAAGTTCCGAGCCAAAATTACAAAAAAGAGACGAAACTAGAAGGGGGAGCCCTTATAGTTTCGTCATGTCCGCCCATCCATCCGTCTATCTGTATGTCACAGGCATTTGACTCAAAAACTATACCATTTATATGTATGAAATTCGGAGTTTAGGTGTCTTGTATAAGCCCCCTATTTAGTTTGGTAGTTAAAAACACACTTTCTACTGAAAATATACATGTAACAGAGATTGTAAAAAATTTTATCAGCGGACATCAACTTGTGGCACATTTTTCTAAATTTTTTTTTTGTAATTAAATATTTTCGGGAATAACCACTGCGAAAATAGCGGAATTTGTAATCTCTGCGCTTTATTTTCTAAACCATAAGCCGAAGAAATATGAAAAAAATTTAACAAATATTTTTAACGATAATTATTATATCGTTTTTGAGTTATTGCCGAAAAAATGCGTTTCTCAAGAAAAGAACGTAAGTGCCACAACGATGCACACTTTGGTTTACATTAGTTACAAGGTCTACAAACCTAGTTGTTTTTCTAGTTTTTTATCTGTAGTGCATTTCTTTGTAGTAACGACTTTGGAACCCTACAGTGAGCATTGTTCAACATGCTTTTGGGCTGTTTTGTTTAGAATGTATTAACTACCATCGACGCAAAACTAGTTGCCATTTTAAAAGTTTTGAAAACTGTTTCTAATATTTTTTTTAAAGGTATTTTTTATTTAGTTTTTGTAGTTTGGATAAGTAAATTTTATAATTCATTTAGATTCTGCTGGTTGTTTAAGTTAAGTGGAAATGTAATTGGCCTATTCTCTCATCTTCTTGCGACGAAAATATAGAATAATTTCCGGTGGCACTAATAACCATTCTAGGGCCTATATAATTATAATTAGAACGAAACCATCCTCGGACTTATAGTTTACTTGGCCGTCGTTGTTTCCAAGACCTTGAATGGTTAGATTTTTCCCTAATTCACCGGAAACTAAAAAAAAAGCGAAATAAGCTGGACAGTTATCATATTTATATGTTATGTGTTATTATAAAAAAGTAATTATACTCAAATATGTGTAATCATAAACTTAGACAGCAGTGATGTTCTAAATAAATGGCGAGCTTCTTGACAATAACGCACTGACCGCTCGGCCACCATTGCTCATAAAAAAAATCAAAGTTTCATTACTAATGTAAACGAAATAAATACTAAATAGGCATATAGTAGAGTTGTCCTACAAGAATTTCGTGATATAAAACAAATCGAGCTGACTAAGTGGTAGTGCCATCTAAGCAAACATTGACCTGCATTGTGCATAAGTGCAAGGCACTACGTAGAAGTCATCAATTGAAAGATACGATTGATACTGCGTCAAACTTCATGCCACCACAAAGTACAACCTATAAAAACCAACTTGTACCTTCAATTATTATCTGATATTTGTAGGATAGGAGCCCTTGCAAAACTCAATAGTAGAGTTCTGTTTCCCATCTTTAGAGCATAGAATCCTAAAAGACATTACGTCACGCAGAAATATCAACAAATATACTATCATTTAAAGCGAAAATTCCTGATGCAGACCTTACTTCAAGGCAAACAAACCATTCCTTCTTCCAACATTAACTCATATCGCGCCGCCCTCCAGGGCGGCGTTGAATAAACAAATGAATTAAATTAATTCAACGTTGGTTTTGTTTTATGCGAACAAAGCCGGCGTCTTTCGGCCATCGGTACTCCGTGAAAAGATAGTAGCTGACATTTTTCATTAAGACTTTCTGGTCTCGTCGTACTAAACGAGGCCCGGACATTTTTTTCTCCATTCTTGAAAATATTTTAGCAGTAACCCATTCACATTTTATAAAATGGTCAAACATTTCTGGCATGCCTAGGGTTCCCCACGTAAAAAACCAAAACTTACTGTGAAACTTCGACGTATGTCTCTGTCTCTCCGTTTCTCTGTCCATATCTAATGGCTCTTTTTTCAGTTACTATTTTTGTTATGGAATTCAAACGGAGTGTGAAAATTAATTCACGTGAAGCAACTTGAAAATATTTTTCATGGTTCAGCACGGTGTATTTAATTACTCTATTTTTTATTTAATATATCACCCGCTTTACAGGGTTTGCTTAAAAATTCAATATTTGTTTCATTTAAACTTATTCTTTTTTTTATTTTTCATATTAAACGGATACCTGAATAGACGAATATACGGAAAATTATCGTCTCCTGTTTTCGTCTTCAAATTTTATAATAATTTATGTGAATGGAAAATAGAATACAGTAAGATTATTATAAATTTAAATAAGTTTCCGATATTTGAAATTTTTCAAAAAAATACAATAACATATTTTTTTGCTTTGTTTTTCGTAAATATCAACCGTCCGACCCAATATTGGATTCATGCAATTGGTTTTCCATATCATAATTTTATTTTATTTATTACATAATTTAAATTTAACAAGCTTAAATGAAAAATTCAATATCGTTTTTAACATTATGAAGATATGTTATTATTACAGAAAAAATGGTAAAGGAATATAGTTTTGTACACTTCATTTATATATAGATCTCGATATTAATTTCTGTAGCTTTATAGTTTCCCGCCTCAAGAAAATGGAAGTATTTATGAATGATTTGTTTTGGTAATAATTTAAATGTAAACAATTTTATTAAAATAATTAAAACCTGTATTAAAAAAGGAAGCCATTCTACATTTTTCTTCAATTCACCTATCTTTCCCGGCGGTAGTTCAGTAGTCAAGAGCGTCGGCTTGGGATCGAGTGGTACCGGGGTTCGATCCTTACATGGACCGACTATTGCACGGCTTTTTGATTTCATTCAAATGCGACCACTTGCTCCGTGCCTCAACGCATTAGCGACCATCGTCGTTACCGGCAACGCATCAAATCTCACACGACACTTATTGATAGTGTCTATCGTTTGGAAGTCGCGAATGTCGAATTAATTTTTGCAGAACATCTACATGTGGATTAGAGGGCGGATGTGGGAACAGAACTTGGATCCGGTGTAGAAACAAGTTTTTATGCACCAGGGCAAACCCGCAAACGGCCGCCGATGTATTATGTTCCTTTTTATTTCATCCTATGTGATGGCCTCATGGATATTATAATAATTTAAAAGTATTCAGGTTCTTTGATACATTTTGTTTTGTACTTTGACACTTTGGAAATCTGACATATATCTGATTGAGTGTAATAATGTTTATCAATATTTTACGCAAGTTAACTCAATATTTTTTCAATTTTACAATCATTTTAAAAATCTCATATTTATATAGTAGTCAAGCGATGATAATTTAATTATTTTCATCTACCATTAACACTATTGATAAGATAATAGAGAGTGGCTCAAGTATTATGTCCGATAAAACTAGTGTAGGAAACCTAAATGTAAATAACAATTACATATTAAGAAGTAATAATAAATATCAATGTATTCTCTGATTGCATGGTGCATCAAAATAATCAAGGTATAAAAACAAGGAGCTGGAGATTTAACTATTCACGAAGTATGCTAATATCAATATTGTGTGTATTATGGAACATTGTCACAGGAACTGCCAGCTTGAGTTGAGTTTTGTCAATCACCTGGTTACTAGCTCCTTAAGCAAAGAGAGTTCAATACGTGGCAAACACTTAATACAAATAAGAAATAATTTAAAACTTAAGGAAAGGACGAATATTGTGTACCTACCTGTTGAGCGGGTTATTGAAATAGCGTGTGGAGCTCGAGTGGCTATTTGTCGAGAGGATTGACAGATATCGAACATCTAAGCAAGTGTTAATTTTATTTTTATAATTATCTTAGTCCGCTAATCGTTATATTGTTTATTCTACATACGTTTCATGCTAACCAGACACATCCTCAGGAAATTGCCGACAGTCACGTCCACCAGGGTGTAAGGAGTGTTAAAACAACCGACATAACCTCGTTAAGTGAACCGCTGCCATGCAAAGGTCAAAGAGCGAAGAAAGCATCCTTACCAGCAGCCACAGACTAGCACCAATAGACATGCCTGTCAAATGTCACAGACTAACCGTCACCAACCATTACGCGAATAGTTACAGGCAAGCGTCCAATAATGGCAATTTATAAATGTTAATTTGGTCATTAGGCAAATTATTATTATATTTATGTTTTAAAATTTCGTAGGATTTCAAAACAATTAAACGTAACCCCTTCTCACACACATGTAAAAAATCGAAATTATGGTCGTTATTAAGCTAATGACCGGTTTCTATTAGATGTTTAGCAAAATTAAATCTGTCTGATTTATTATTTTTAAACGCCGAAATATGTTGTTTGTATTTAGTTTGTCCTGTTTGTCCTAAATATATATCGATTTACAGTCATCACAATTAATTTATAAAATTCAGATTTTTTATTATAGTGCAATTTATCTTTATTGTTATATAAAGTCTGCATAGGATTTACTTAGGCGACCCTTGCTGACCTTTCCATCAAACACATTCGCTCTATAAATTTGTTTTGTCAGTCTAATTTCATTCATTTTTTCCAGATGGCCAAACCACCGCAACATACCTCTTTCTACTCTAGCCACTACATCTTCCTTCAAACCACACCGCTTTCTAACATTACTGTTTCTACATATACCTTTCCACATACTCCACACATACTACGCAGCGATCGCATCTCCACTGCATTAATCCTAATTTCATTTTTCTTCTGCCATACCCAGCTTTCACTACCATACATAAGTGTAGGGATTAAGACCCCATTGTGGATAGCCAAGCGCTTGTCATGAGATGTTTTTCCTATTCATAATAGCGAGCAAGACCCCATTCACTTTATTTTCCGCCTTCACTCTCCTTTTGATATCTCTGTCATGTTTACTAACTTTTGTAAACAGACTACCGAAGTATACAAACTCTTTCACTTATTCGACTTTCTTATCTTCTATAAGTATTTCGCATTCCGTCGTGCTTTCGTCCCTTTCAAACGCAATCATCACAGTCTTGCCAACATTTACTTTCATACCACTTTTCCTAACAGAATTATTCGTTTTATTTATCATCTCATGCAGTCCGCACGCCTTTAATTTTAAATTAAATGACAAAACTTCGAACAGGACATAGCATTGCTAAGGCCTTCAAAACTTTCTTTACTGACGTTCTTATCTGACAACCAGGTCTCTTAACTCATCTACCGCTCTTGCCGAATCATGAAAGAGGAAAATTAATATAAATTTTAATGATGATATGAATATTGATGATTTATAATAATAAAATAATTATGACAAAAATTATATCACTGCAAATAACCTGGTTCTCCATGATATGAAAACAAAATGTATAAAGTCTTCCTTCCAAAAGGAAGATATGGATCAGGAACTATTTTAGTATGTAACGAAGAATTGGAATTTGTGCTATGCTACGTTGTTTCTAGGAATTACTTTAGATAACAGGCTTCAATGGGATCCTCATATGAATAAGTTGTCGAAAAGGCTTAGCCCTGCCGTCTATATAAATAGTATATTTATATACGCGTCATATAATTAGCTAGATGAGTTTATTTTGGTTATTTCCATAGCCTGACATGGTACGAAATTTTGCTGGGAACATGTCGCGTGTGTTGTATAAGCGGGCCGTTCGTGCTATTTACGAACTCGGACTTCGTGCACCTCTTAAAAGTATTTTCAAGGAAATTTAAATCATATCTCTGGCATCCTAATTCATATATGAAAATTTATTACATTTAAAAAAATATTGAATTCTTTAAAAGAAATAGTGACTGACATAAACTCAGTGTCAGAAATAAAAATAAACTGTGTTTACATGTTAGTCGACTATGCGAAATCACAAATCAATTTAGAGGGCTGTGCATGTACATATTCAATAGGGTCTCTGTGGATATACAAGATCTATCCTTAATAAATTTAAGCATTATTAAAAATCAGTCTGTAAAAAAGAGTGTATAATTCAGTTTCCGAATATTTAGCCGGCTCAATTTATTACCAAAACAATTACTAAATCATTGATGAACGAAACACGTTCATCAAAGATTTTGTATTTGTTTTGGCTATGCATAATAAAATTAGAAAAGAGCTACCCTTAAATTTCTTGTTCGTTCCTCTTGAAAAAAAACTGCCTCTCAAATAAGTGGAAATGTACATTCGGAAAAAATTATGTCGTATTTGAAGTGTTGTTTTATAACCCATAAAATTAAAATTTTTTTTTCGTCAATTTTGAATCCCGATTACCAAAATTCCAGAGTGAAAACGCTCAAAATAGATGGACAGATGGGAGTTTGGTATAAATTTAGTCATTACCCTCTGTTTACGCAACCCTAAAAAGAGCATCACTTTATTTTTCAGTTACGCCCCGAGCCGTGTTCCGGGGTGTATAAAGGGGTGTCGCCATTTTTCTCGATCGCCGCGTTTCCGGGCGCGCGCGAGCGGCGGCCGGCGGGCGAGCAAGGTGAATTTGCATGACAAACGACTGGAGACGACGAGTTTCCGCGCGATTTCTCCGCCCGCCGCCCGCCGCCATTGTGCCGCGACGAATATTCAATTAATTGTTGTTTTAAATAACAATGCCAAGGTGTATCGATCGACTTCGGCACGAGCTACCGCCGGGGGCTGGCGGCGGACGTCGGCGCTAACCCTAAGTCACTTACTCTATCTTCTATTCCTTTATTGGGTCAGAAGAAAAAGTACCAAGCTGCCCAAATGTTCAAACGTGTGTCAAACTAAAATTACATACCGGTAGTATCGCATCAATCTAATACGATTTCGGTTATAATCACTACTGGTGTGTGACTGGAGCCCAATTTGGATATTGAAACTCAGGTATTATCGTCATCATCAGCTTACATCAGTTTACAGTTGGTCTATCTTATTGGGTTGGAGATAGCAATATCAAATTTCTCCCATTTTATGTGCTGATTTTTTAGAATCAATCCTAAATCTGTAACTGATAACTCTTTTCTAATGATTAAAATTTATTCATATTGATTGATGTCTGAAAAGCACTTGTGATGAATTACATCAAAAATTTAAGTGTTAATTATGAAGCAAAATTATATATTTCTTCTATGAAGATCTTCGAAAATTTAAAGGACTTTGATAGTTTGCTATAAACTACGAAAATAAAATATTCTTTAAAAGTCTGTGCTGTTGATGCTTGCTTTAAAGAACAGTACATGCATGCACTGCTTTTTAATACTTTAGAACTAATAACAATTAAGTATACATTGAAAAAAAGCAATAGGTACTTGAATGTTTCTACATATATAACAGTAGTACCCATACAATGGCAAATCTAGGGAGGAGGCTTACAGAACTTTCCTTCTTAGAATTCTACAACATACAGTGGTAGACCACACATAACCGCCAGGGGCTCGCGATCTTCATCATGTTGTCAGTTCCCCTAGTTGAGATCATCCTCACTGCGACGCAACATCTGGTTCATGGTCGTCACCCGAAAACTTCTTTTTCCCATTGATCTTCCGAGCGATGTGGCCTCTTCTTGGCATCTGATTACGAGTCTAATATTAAAGATATTTTTTCGAAAAGAATTTATGCAGAAATTCATGTAATTCAGAATTTATGGGTACAGTACTATGGCTTAAGAGATCTGACTTGAATGCGTAGTAGTCTTTTCTTAGGTTTTCTTGGCAGAGCCGGTCGACCGTTTTGCAATGGCAAAAGTGGTCGACTTCGCTGCATTGTTGGTTGATCGGTTGCGTTTCATCCCTACTCTCCATTAATATGATTCATGATTAATCAACGAGATGGTACTTGTTCGTCGACTTCGTTCTACGAAAAGTCATAAACCAAAAAATAGTGCGTGGAGTCCCTCCGCGCGGAAGAAGTGAAACTTCGTAATGTAGAAATGAAAATAGGAAGGGTTAGAAACTGCGTTTTTCGTAGCACGTTACAATTACAAAAAACAATTCCGAGACGAAATCTACCGACGCACTCTCTTACTCTCTCCTACTTTCTACTTTTGTGTATCTTTCTTTCTCTCTCCCTCTTGTGTTGGAATATTAGACGCTACTCGTTGCTAACACTCGCGCTGACTTGTAACAGGTATATTACGCGCATGCGTTCAAGTGCAACGCATTCACTCTCGCTCTGTCTCTTTCTATTCCCTCTCCTCAGGAGCGTTGAACGTTTAACGCAACAGTGTTTTCATACCCCCTCCATGGTAGCATTAAACGTTTAACGCAACCTTGTTGGAAGTCGCATTAGAAGTTTCACGTCAAAAAAGTATCGAAAATGACTTCTTAAGTTTAACAATCAATTTTGATGATTATCTTTAAACCCATTAAATTAATTTCAATGAACTACTATGGGGGTGTCTGTACACAGGCCTGTCTCTACATAGAGTTCATAAGTCATTAATAGTGACAATTTTTCACGAAAAATACTGTAAAAATTAACAATTGCATGTAAATGCAATTGTTAATTGTATTGTAAAAATATTGTAAAAATTTGTAAAAATTTTATATATTTTCATTCAGTCCTTATTAAGGTTTTTGTTACATGTTAAAATTTATCAACGCATTTTATTGATTTTTATCTCAACGTAGATATTTCTAATTCTTTTATATATATTTCTGCAAAAAATTATTAAGAGCAGTTAGAGATTTTACACTGAAATCAATATTTGGTACCGTAACTTATATGTATAGTAACTTTCCATGTTATCATGGTAAGCAGGTGATATTATTAAGTTTAATTGAAGGCAAGGATGAGACGCAAGTAATGAAAAGTAAACGTTCTTCAAATAATGTAAGTTCAATGTTTTAATTACAATTTTATTTATAGTGTGTACGAAATGAAGTATAGTGATGTTATAGATTTGAAACAAGTGGCAATAAAATTAATTCAAAACGGTCCAATCAATGAAAGTAATGGAAAGTAACGGTTTTTTAGCTTAAAGTAAAATAAACATTTTACTGTTTCTCATATCTTAAACAAGATATGATAAACATTTGCCGGGGATTTTAAAATATAGATACGACTATGAAAGACCACATTAATTGCTTGATGCAATGAAAGCTCCAGAAGGCAAAAAAGGAACTAATATTTCAATTTCATAAGAAGAAGTAAAGTGAAATCTGTAGAACCTACATTTGATGAAGCTGTCGTACCAGAGAGTTCTTGTAAAGAGTTTATAATAACTTTGCAACATTTCTTAAATCATTTCTATATCGAAAAAAAAAGATTTGTTAAAATTCATTTCTCAAGAACCCCGTCGGTGGTATGCTGTACTACCAAATTCATCAAAACAAAAAGATTTGATTGTAGAAGCCGATCAACAAGATGTCTCAATTGAGGACGAGATACCACTGATTAAAGATGCTAGATTAAAAAAGAAATTTCTAGTAGTTTAACATTATTTTATTTTAAAGTATTTGGTATCAATTTTTATTTAAATATGTGCTTAATACTACATTTAATACTAAACAGTTTGAATTCTCATTTTTGTAAGTGTGATTATTTTATATTGTTAGTAATTTTGCTAAACTATTAATGCCATTATATTATTTCTTTTAGTTGTATTCGTTTTTTAACAAATGCTATGATTTACTGCTAAAACAAAAATAATAGGGAAAAAAATGTGTTTAGAATATATGTGTAGGAAATTTAAACATTTGTTTTTGATCACTGTGCGACCTTTTAAAACTAATAAAGTACACTTTTAAATTTATATCATTATAACTTGTAGAACTTTTTTATTTCGCTTTTGATAACTTGAACCAAAACGTCTAATACAGAAAAAATCATTGGTCTAAGTTTTGATTTGGGATTGCAATCAGGGAACATAGTGGCTGAAAAACAAAATATTGATTATCTCAGAAACGTCATTTTGTTACTTGATGTCTTTTTGCAGAACGATGACGGAATGCAGTCTGAAGATTCAATTATATTTGTTCCAAATATAACATTGTCTATGAAACTGTTAATATTACTAATTTTCGTGCATACTTGGCTGACATCATTTTATGTTGTTGTAACAGTCACTTCAATGCTGAGGGACACCTCCTCACAATCCTTTTAAACGGTATTAAGTCCGATTTCGATATATACATATATACGTATTGGAAAATTTTTATCCTCATGTTGGTTCCATATCTCTCAGAACTGAGATATGATGATGGAGTGCATATACAATCAATAGAACTTCTCAAATATCATAAGAACATATACATCATTTCCGAAATTTTCTATACTAACTCATGCATTTGCCTTGAAAAGAATCATTTAGTAAAATAGGACTCCTATCAAAGACCAAATATGTTTCTTGGTACTCCTCAATGAAAAGGATTTCAATGACACTTTGAGCAAATGAGGGTAATTGAAATGCAGGAACTGATAGTGAAATATCAATAGAAGTCCTCAATACCCCAATATTGTATAGAAATCGGTTCAGTACTGTGTAACTTACAATGTCGAGCAGCTACCTTCTCTTAATTTCTGATCGGTTGAGGAAAAGAAAATTCAAAAATCTTTGAAATCAACAGATTTAACAGTATATTCGGGAAAAGTGTGAGATGATTCAAAAATGTGGGATTTTGGAATGATTACCGGCATGATCGGAAAATTCGAAATCGTAATTGATTTTCCACTATCTCCAAGTAAAATTAAAGGTAACGGCCCAACCACCGCCATAACATATTCAATTTATAATTGTTCTAGTTCATAAGTGGAAGGTTTTATTCTGATTTAGGAAGCTGGTATATTTTACGAACAATCAAATCGGAATTAAATATGAGTACGGAAAATACAAGGTATATTTTTTAGTTTATGCTCAATGGAAAATCTAGCAAATTTTCGTATTCGGGTCAATACTAATGTACTCGTAACACACGCATATATTTCAAAACACTCCGTTCTTTACTTAGGCCCTCTTTCAAAGCCGCTGCGACCATCGTCCTATAGCGATGTTATCCCGCGCTCGCGTGTCTCAAGCCACAAGGACTACGTAAATTTACCTTTGAGAACTATAACGAAATACAACAGACGATTATTTTTCTCAAAAGCACATAATATAATATTCAAACGTACTAACGTTTTCGGTTTCTTAAAAATGATTCTATCAACGACTAGTTTCGATCGGATTGTCCATTTAAGTTAACACTTTTCCTCTTTTCACCTTATTTTGCCATTGCATTTGAACGCGAGAAGATTCGCAAACTGTCTGTTATGCACACCTGCATGTCGCTCAGCTCCTCCTTCGACTCGGCGCTGCACCGCCACGACGTACAAAACTCGCATAAGCCCGCCACCGCGCCGCGCCAACTTTGATTAGCGGCGGCGGCGGCGTATCGCGAGTCCTCGTTGAATGATCGCTTTTGTTCGAGGCTCGCGGCGGGACGAGGATTGGAAAAGTTGGCCGCGCAACTCTAACGACGAGTCGCCCTGATTTTTATATGACAGGAAAACTTAGCGCGCGAACAAGGGCGGAATTTCTACGTTGTCGATTTTTCATTGTGAAAGTTTTAAAATATTTCCTCGCGGCGGCGGCTGGTGCGTTTTCAAAGAGGGTCCGCCGCGCGTCGCCTTTGTCTCGCGTCGGCTCGGAGCTTTTTATTCGGTCCGAACGCTTTTTGTGAGTCGAAGAGAAATCGGAAAGGTTCACCGGAGGCGGCCGCGGGCGCCTCGATTGAAAAACATTTTTAAGGCAATAATACGAGAACCTTCCGAGGAAACGCTCTATAGGGCTCGACGAGGCAGTACTTCTCTTTGACGACACTCAAATATTACTGTGATAGATGTGTAACCTTTCTATTTGACTTCAGATACTCATGTAATTAAGTGAAACTTTCGAAATGGATTTTCAGTCACATTTAGCAGTACTTCGAATTGCCTTTATAATTTTAATAAGCATCTATATGATACCAGCAAAATGTGAGTTTTTAGTAATGACAACAGTTCAGCCATAAAGGCAAACACATTATTGAAATTTTAAATGCCTGAAAACGTAAAAAATTGCGTTTATTTCGGTCGTAGTATTACAACCTTTTAATGCTAAGACCTTTATTTAATATTTACTTCAATCGATAACGTCACCACATTTTTGAGCTCGTCAGTAAGAAATTATTAACGCATCATGCGTGCGAAAAAAAAATAAATTAATAACTTCACATGAAATTTTTTTTAACCGACATCCACACTTGTAAAATACATCCTAAGATTTTACATTACTCGATTACAGTTTTGAGATAAGTTCTAGTGTGTTTTAAAATAAACTTGAAATGCAAATGTCAATGAAAACTTAAATGGTTTATTTACATTTAATTTACTTCTTCAAAAAACTTATATATTATTACAGTGTTAATTGACTACAGCACTAGTTGACACAATTTCACAAAAAAACTTAATATCACTTAAGCCTAAAGCGTTTTCAGTATTTGGTAGCTCTATGAAGAACTTTTACAGTTATCTTTCTTTTTATGGCTGCAGCCCTTTAATTCAAAGTTTATTAGAATTGTAGGCCTTTTTGTATAGAACTGTTTAAAGATATTCCAAGTCCCTACATAGATACATTTAAAATTATGAAAAAAAATTAAGTTATATGCTTCCCAGAAACCCCAATGAGTAAAATTACATACCCGTGAGGTCTTGTTTAACAGATATTTTAAAAGTATTATAAGTTTTTTTGACATTTAGAAAATACATGCAGCTGAATAAATATTTTTTTTTAAATTACCTTATTGGGTGTCACAAGTTTCGGTCTTCAAAGTCTTGAATCACTTTTCAGAAGGATTCGAATGAAAATAATATTATTGTACCACAAAGTACCAAGTTACTATGAAATTTTTATTATCCACGGTCATCTACTCTAAGTGCCGGCCATGAGAGAAATAAATTATTTGAATATCATAAAACAGCCATGTGAAAATACACCTAATTAAAATACATCTTCCAAGCCAAAATAGCTAACACCAAATCCTTATAATTTCGTCGTGTCCCTCCGTCCGGCCGACTGTCCGTCCGTTCGTATGTCACGGACATTTTACTCAAAAACTACAAGATGTATACTATATAAAGTTTGGAGTATAGGTGTCTTGTAAATGCCGCTACAATATTTCTAGTAAATAAAGGAAACAAATATTTCCTTTATTTACTTACTAGGAGAGGCACTCCATACATATAACAAAAGATGAACAAAAAAAATTGTAGCAAACGTCAAGTATGGTACATGCTTCGGCAAATCTTTAAAAAACACTAAGGTTTCTAGTCATTTTTTTTAATCAGGTGGAATATGTTCAAAAATAACCGCGCCGAAACTGACATAAATTGTGCTCCCCTTATTTTTCAAACTGTGTCCAAAAAAAATATAAAAAAAAATTACGAATGTAACATTTAATAAACAATTTCAACGAAAATTATTTTGAATGTGACCGGATAGACGGTTTTTGAATAACTGCCGAAAAACTGCGCTTTTCTATAAAACAACATAAATGCTATGATAATGCGCTCTTTCGCTGGTGCATTTTAATTTACACTAGTTTAATAGTAATGGTCCACATGCCCACTTGTTTCTCAAGTTATAGATGACTAGAGTGCTTGTACCTACTTTGTGCGTAAAACATGATAAAACATGTAACAACGTATTTTTTTCATCTGTAGTGTATTTCTTTGTAGTAACGACTACAGAACCCTACACTGAGCATGGTCCGACATGCGCTTAGTTGATTTTATTTTTTAAATGATTTCATTAGCTTCACATATAACTATGTGTGTAAAAAAATATATGAATACGATTTGAATTGACATGTCGACTGGAAGCTTTGGAATTACATGTATTTCGGATGAAGATACAATGATCTGCTACCCCCGAGTTTATATGACGATGGAACTAAAAAGTGGATATTGGAACTCTACGAAGGCTACTGATAAACCCTTAGAGTTTGGGCTTAGTTGTTAAGTTTTGATAGTCTCATACTTCCACTTGACGATACTTTGACGATAAAGGGACAAGGTGGACATTGGAATTTTAAATTTTTAGTAGTCAACCCTTCGAGTTTGGGCTCTTTTGGTTTCTTTGGATTAGTCCAATAATATTACATATATTACGTATGTAATATAAAATACATTTACGTAAAAAAAGAATAAAATACGTTTTATAAAAATTAAGAAATAACGCTTTATTAAACTAAAAAAATGCGGTACAAAAAATCGAGATAGCAAGCTTTAATAATTTTTAGATTTTTAGCCTTCTTCATAAATTCCATGAATTCGCTTTATCTATGTATTTACGATAATAACCTTATTTCATGAACAGACATTTAGGATTTTTTTTTCAATCTAGTTTCAATATTTCTTCCGGAATTGTGTTCTAAAAACCTATACAGTAATTCATGTAGAAGCACTAACCTTCGAATATGTGACCCTTGGAACAGCTATTTCGTATTTAATTCTAATTTTTAAAATCGCGGCAATAACTATTCTTCAGCAAATCTTAAGATTTCTACTAACGCACGTTATATTTTCGTAAATATATTAGTAAACTATTGTAAAAATGCTGAGTTTCTTTGAAAATTTCTCGTAAAATAACTTGCTTTTTTGAATTGTATATTTCTGGAAGAGTAGGTATTTTTAATATAAATAATATACTCCAAAAAAATATAATAATATATTATTTCTACTACAATATTTTTTTTAATATAAATAATACGAATAAACCGGGCATCCGCATTGGTTTCATATGAAAAAAAGATGTTTCGATTTACAGACCGCTATGGCCGGGACGAATGTCGTTTAGAAATCGTCTTGCTGCATTTTAGGGCACCGCCAAAACACTCGGGTACGTAAGATACCGTATCGACTACGGAACCTTCTACCGAACATGGTACGAAGCACTTGGCTGGATATCGTTTTCATTTTTTCTTACAATAAATCTCTTCTTTGTTATAACATCTTTATTCGACTGAATTCAAAGTTTTCCTTCAATCAGATAAACGGATTGTCTGACGCGGGATGGATCGTGGGGAAGCCCTAGAACATACCAAATTTAGTATTCTAAGTGTCTAAACAGATATAACAAACACGCGACTCGGGATTCCGCGCACGGGAACCGGCAATATTTTTATCAACGTAACACGAAGATTTCACAATAGCATTTCGTATATTTCGTATATTTTCGTATATTCGAGGTTAGGCACACGTGTTTTGTTGAATCCTGCATGAAGGAGCTTTAAAACATTGTGTATGTGTAATATGAGGAGTTATTAAAAAACTTGAGACTTTGTTTGCAGTCGATTTCATTACCATGGATTATTTGTTGATAAAAGTCTTTTTTATTTTAATAAATTTAAATCATAAAACAATAATGCGAGCGTATTCTCATAATTACATCGTAACGAATTACAAGTGGCCGATATTGAGGTATTCTAAGTTATTTACAAAACCTCAGTCACTTGCGAGTCTAGATTGTGCTCGAAGGTTTTGAAACCAAATTGTTGCATTAAATTAAAAAAAAATGCTGGTCATTAAATTTTATAATATTAAGTGCCGTTTCTCAACGTCGTCCACTCATTACGATACGATAAACTTGAGCCTTTTTTAATTCAGTATCAATAAATATGCAACAATAAATAGAAGAGAGAGTCGCGACATAACAATGGACAGATGGACCCTTCAAAAGATCTTCACCGACCGCAGTACCCTAAGAGCGTCACGCGTTAATATGAAAATTGAGTATCTGCTCCGAGGGTGTTTAGCATTCAGGCCGTGTGACGAGCGAATTACGTCGCAACCAAAGATTGCCGCCGAAAAATTGTTGGAAGATAAAAAGGGTCCGTCGTTTTGTTAAACGGCCACCTCCGGGGTTCTACTAAAACGGAAAACGGGCGACGGCGCTGAGAGGGGCGGGCGGGGCGAGAGGGGCGGGCGGACGCCCTGTCATAAGTACGGCGTGCTGAAAGGAAATTATATGTTACCTAAGCATACTATTCTTTGTATGAATTCATATTCATACAAAGAATAGTATCTATCAAATGTCATATTTTGAACCGAAAACGAAGCTATGGGATTAATTTAAAACATACCGTGATTAAAAATAATAAATATAATGAATATAGGAAAGGAAAAACGTGAAACAAGCAATTAATTTATCTTCACGTCTTCTTAGACGATAGAGTCCTTACGCTGTTCCATCTGTGATGGAAATCCTACATGTTTTAAATGTTCTGGTACACTTTTTTAATGCGGTCAATAGCCGCGACTCTTCCAGGCTGCACGTGAGGTACAAAAATTATTGTCCATTACTTTATGCTATGATTTATTTTCAACAAGTACTGTTGTGTCGTGCGACAACTAGCAGTCGAGATTTTTAGTTTACCTTGTTATATTTGGAATTAATAAAAAATACAATAGTTAATCGCATCGAAACGAAATCATGTCTGAAATAGTGACGTGGTTAAAACAATTCTTTGAATGGGGTATATTTAACCTTGTCCAATTTAGTCACAGAAAGACATAAGTTCGTGTGTTTGCCACTAAACAAATTGCTATATATTTCTTCTTCCCTCTTCGGAAACACTCCTCTTACCATTACATCCAATATCAGGGTCCTTAATGCCGATATTCTGAAAAGCGTTCAATTTGGTTATTATCTGCAGAGAAAAGTAAAACTGGCTTCTAAAAAACTTATGGTGATCAATAAGAAACCATCACAGTACTTCAAATTGGACCCTCGCCATATACTTTATTAATCTGAACCAGGTTTGGAGTACCGTTAAGATGAACTCTTACTTTAGATCATATTCGATGCCGAGCGTCTTGAATCTGCAGCGACCCCATATTGTTCGGCCAATTCGACCCGCCGGTATTAAGAAGATATGTAGATTTTCTTGTGTGTAGTTTGTTTAATATACTATGGCGAAAACTATGGAGAACTATTTAACCTTATCCTTGCTGCTGAACCTCATAATCGTCCCGCTCGCCGGAAATATCATTAGCACCGCCTTGATGAATCGATATTCTATCAATGTACGCTTCACGCGTGCTTTTATGCCACGTACGGTAAAAGTCTGGAATGATTTATCGTTAGTTGTATTCTCAATCAATCACATGAGTTTTTCAAGAAAGGAACGCATTCCTTTCTAAAACGTTATCAACGCACTAGCGACTTCCCTGGGGTTACAGTTGTCCATGGGCGGCGGCGATCACATACATTCTCACGGCTCATATGCCCGTTAGTCCTTTAAGAACCAATAAAAATCAATTCCATCACCTGTTGACTTCTGAAAATCGTGTTTATTATAAAGTATAAAAGTTAGCTAGGTATATAACGGAAATTGGTCAAAGAGAAACTTTTTTAAAATGAGTTCTCAAAACGTAAATAATTGTGAATTTTCAAAGAAACGAATTTTAAATATAAAGGAAAACACAAGTCTCGAGTTCATAAAAAAATATAAACATCCGCACGTAGCACATACTATAGCTAATACTATCTTAAGGTACAAGCGGGCCTAATGGTTCATTATTCTGTTCGTGTTCTAAGAAAAATCGGGCATGCGAGAATAGGGCACTCTGAACATGCGACAAGAGGGCAACGAAAAGAAGGGGCGCGCCGGGAGGAGGCGCGGCGGGGCACGCGCTAGCACGCGCCGATAGCGCTCTCATGTGTAGAATATGCTTGAAGTGGTGTAAGATAAAAAAAATGGCGCCAGGAGCGCGTACGAGAAGTCGGCCAAGCGGAAATTATATTCTAGAGAGTTCCGTAGGATCAGGTTTAAGTCCACGACGTACGTAGTGCCGTGCAGTTACTTAAGATTGTGTAAAATGAAATTTCTGGCTTTTTAACTACAACTACAATTATTGGTTTTGGTAATAAAATTGAAAAAAACTTACACATATTCATTTTTTATAATGTAAAATTAAGCAAAGTCGTAGGTAAATTGATACTATTTAAGAATGACGAAAATAAAATACAATGATTTTATTGCAGAATTGAACTTAGCGCGCGACTTTATGCGCGCGCTTGTAATAAGTGATTATATAATAGGTACTAGTAGTGAAAGATATACTCTACAGCTCTTTAAAAACCACAGAAATGTTGACCAGCAAGTATTGGGTTGAGGTAATTTTTTTTTTATATTTCATGTGCAAATTCAACATATTTTTTTATCATATTTTGCCATTGTTCATGTGTTCAACAATTTTTTGACATTTTCTAGGTCGTGACATAATCTCATTGATGTAGAAATGTTCGGACTTCAGATTAAGAAATTGGAAGAAGCATTGACAGTCCTCTCCTGATGTTAACCTAGCACTACCTAAAGAATTCGAAAGAAAGCGAAACAGGTAAAAATCTGAGCATGCAAGGTCAGGACTATATACTGCATACAACACAATTCCATTCCCAACCAAACTCTCTCAATATCTGCTTAGAGAATAAAGATGTGTGTGGTCTCACATCATCGTGGTGAAAAACCACAACCTCTGGGTTCCTCAGCTCCGGCCATTCTTTCTCTACTCCTTGCTTGAGTCTCATGGCTGTTGGAAGTAGAGATCCGAATTGATGGTTTTTTTTCCGACGATAAAAGCTCATAATGAATAATACTCTTACAATCTCACCGCACACATGGCATCAACTTATTGCGAATTAATCCGCGTTTAGCTGTAGTCTGTGGAGCTTGCTTCTTTTTAACCATGATCCTTTTCACACGTTCTTGTCGTAAGTAATTTATATCACCAGTATTATATTTTTCAAGAATGGTTCGGTTTTATTATGTTTTAATAGAGATTCGCAAATGAATACACGATTCATTAGATTTTTTCAGTGAGCTCGTGTGAGCTCGAATATCAAGCTTTTTTGCATATTCAGCTTTTCTAAGTGGGTTAAAATTGTTTTCAGTCTATTTTCAGCTTTTCAGCTATGTCGTAAGAACTAATATGCTGATCTGGCTCTACTTATTCCAAAATGGCATCGATTTTATCCGTAACAGCTCGACCAGAACGAGGTTCATCTTTGACGTTAAAATTAACAGACTGAAAACGCTTGAACCAGTTTTGTGCTACTCTTACCGACGCTGCATTACGTCCATAAATGTTCCAAAAATATTTTGCTGATTGCGTCGCATTTTTTTTTTTGTAATAAAACTTCAGAATTAATTTAATATCTTTGTTAAATTTACTCATTTTGGTGGACAGAAAAACAATAGAAAAATTGCTGGACACTGTTTTTACTTTAAAATTTTTAAAATGTCTAATGTTATCAAAACTTACCAAATACAGACAGCACAACTGAAAAGATTTTACTGAAACTTTTTACTTATAAGATATAAAATACTCTTTTCCCGACCGAATATGTCCGTTCCTATACTTCCTCGTAACAACTAAACATAAAACCAATTTTGGTACATCGTCAGATTTGTCTTATTGGAGAAAGTGTCACTGCATATATAAAAATCCTAAAAAAACTACAAAACGGATTACTGGCTCCAATTAATATTTATTAATAGGAAGTTCGGGTTGTCTCAAAGCTTACAGACTTATCTTTAAGCTTTCCGAACTCGAAAATTCGAAAAACGGTTGATCTTATAGGCTATTTCTAAAATTTCGGTTACTCTCGAGCCCAAATTCTTCAGTCTTCTTACCTAACAATAAATTATTGAGTTTTGCCTCAAAAGATCGAGTTTTGTAATTTTCTTAACTCTTCAACTTCGAGCATATAGCTTTATTTAAAAAAAACCCTTTTTTAATTTTAAGCTAAGGTATCTAACGAACGCGTTGTAAGACATTAATTTGCGCTGTACCATTCGACGCAGTTTTGTTAGAGCTAAAAAGTTAAAATAGATACCAAACATTCATTCAACAAGAAATTTAGAAACTATTTTAAAACGTTCTTTTTTTCAAATTTTGTGTTAACGATATCTCAATATATATACAAATAATCAGGCAAAAGAGCTTAATAAATTTGAAAATTTATCGGTAAAGGAATTTAAGGAATGTTCTAAAAAACATTTTTAAAACTTTTTTTTAATACGCACACACATACACGCACAACTTTTACGATTATAGGTAACTTGAAATGGCAAATGGTAATAAAACTGAAATTCTGAAATATTTTAATGGCAATTTTGATAAATCGCATTGTGCGACATCAATGACAGGGTTATGTTTTTCATGCGTATCTAAGTACGTACATATGAAGGATTATTTATACTCTTGAAACGTGCCAACGGCGGGATGTATTTTCATCAATAAGGTGTATATGTATAGAGTTTTCTAAGCCATCTGACGACTGGAAGCCGGGTCACATGTGTATGAAATAATAAATGTAAAATACGACATTTCGATAAAGACTAAAAAATTGCACATCATATCGAGTGATGTATTACTGCATAAAACCATTATACAGCAATGAGATCTGTTTAAAAACTACTCAACTTGGCAGTTTAATTGATAACAATGTATCAATAAAAACAGTTTATCTCGATGATTACAACGAGACACTTCATTGGCATCGCTGATGATGGAAAGGCAGCTCTAGTATATTGTTAAAATAGAAATAAGGATTTTTAAAAATGCACGTGCTTTATACGACGTTCGGTTACTTCAAAAATGAAGTCAATGACAAAAGGAATGAAATAAAAACCAAAATCCGTACCACAACAATATTTATTAACTAGGTACATATAAATTGTGATTTATTCCCAATTTTTTTAATTTTCGAGAAATTCGAGGAAAAAAGAAATACATATTTTTTTTTAATAATAAATAAATAAATTGATACGTAAAAATTAAAGTTTTTGGTCGCTACAAACCAATATTAGTACACCCATTCAGATTCATCGGAAGTCGTAAGTCGTGAAATGGTCATTTAAAAAAATCCATAGTTCCAAAAATTGTTTTATTTAAAAAATGAGAACGTCACTTCAGATACGTAAATCTTTATATAGATAAAGAAATATCTGAACAGTTTTAAAAGTGCTTTATAAAAACCTTTTAACACATCTATTTTTAACGTTTTACTTTTGCGTTTTTCTAAAAAAATTATCAATATTTTTCATCGTCACTTAATACTTATTAATATTTCCCTTTTAACATCTCAGTTACTTACCCAGACTTATAGCTCACGATACCGAAACAAATTTGCACTTTCGCTGTAAATGGGGCCCCTATATTCAAGCGATCGAGAAAACATTCTCAAATATCAAAATAAAAAAGAAGCCGACCGCGTAAAAGTGAGCTAAAATGATAAAAAGGAGATCATACAAATAGTCACCCCATCAAATATGACAAATATTTGCAGTCGAAAGCATCATATTAATATTTTACTTATTCGGCATGACTTTTTCAACATGTATGCCTCTGGCGAATATTTGTTATATTTAATTGGATTCCACATCGTCTTGTTTCCATTTAGATAACTTTTACCCCATTAGGCTTTAATGTTTTTTCACTTAATTTTGACGAGCATTAACGTTTCAATTAATTCTTGTACATAAAATGTATTAAATCCTTGAAAGTCGTGTGATTTTGTTTGTAGATTTATTAAAATGTTATTCTATACGTACAGCATTTGAATGTCATCGTCAGGAGCGCAGACGTAAATGTTGCGATGCACTTATCGTCATCGCCAAGCAGAGATGTAGCGAGAACTGCAGGCGTTTGAACTGGGAGGGGTAAATGGTGGGGGTCAAAGTTATACAAGGGATACAAACATCTCGGCACCCGCGCCCCTCCAGGATGTTATTTCTGTGAACAGTTTACACGCAGTCAAGTAAGTTTTGGACTTAAATTTCTCATAAGGTTTGTGTACCAATAGTTTGGCACAAAAGTTTTAATCTCGATTCGCGTGCTACGAGAGCAAACGCGTTCAAGGAATTCGAAAATTCCGTATTAAAATAGGCAACATGTTCCCGATTCATCCCACAATTGATGGTTAAATACTTTTGGATGTGTCTGTAAATAAAACGAAACTCTCATTTATTAATAATTAAAACTGAGTCGTCTTTAGCTACGATAGTAACTATGTTATGGAAGCGGAAAATAAACTTATTAGTAAAAAAGAGTTTTGTTTAACTCAATTTACTGGCAAGCATTTAAATGCTAAAGATTCATCTAGATCGATTTAATACTTTGCGCTATCGATTTATCAAAAAGTCTCAAATAAAAATGAAGTATAGCGCACCAACTGAGCAAAACAGACTTACTCGTGGCTAACTTTAAGTGTCTATATCAAGAGGTCTTAAATGAATAATTTACTAAATGATATGGATAAAATTATATTTATAACAATTTACAGTGCCTTAAATGCAATCTTATTAAATAGCTCATAATGGTGGACTACTTTTACATTTATTCATAACTAAATCAAAACTTATTAGCCCTTGTATTATGTGAGGTGTTAATTCGCGGAAATCTATAGTAGACGCTTGCCTGCAACATGCATTAACATGCAGCATGCAACCCACCGCTGACCCTCGAATCTGCCTCTCCACTACGAATCTCTATTCAATTGATTGAATATTGATTCCAGAGGATTGAGAGATCTCGAACACCTAAGCAAGTGTTATTTATTTTTATAATTATCTTATTCCGCTAACTGTTAAACTGTCAATTCTACGTACGTTTCATGCCAACCAGGCACATCCTCAGGAAATTGCCGACAGTCACATCCACCAAGGTGCAAGGAGCGTTAAAACAACCAACACAACCTCGTTAAGCGGGCCGCTGAAATGCAATGACAAAGATTCGAGGGTCAGCGGTGGGTTGCATGCTGCATGTTAATGCATGTTGCAGGCAAGTGTCTTATTAGCCCTTCCAAAATATTTCATAAAAACAAATGAAAGGAGCTATTAAAATTTTGCTATTAACATATTCAATTTTCTTAGCGGGAAGTTAAAAAAACGTTTTTTACTTCCCGCTAAGAATATTGAAAATTTTCTAAAATTTTCGGGAAATTATTTTTCTTCGGAAAGTAACTTTTAAACGGCTTGACCGAATCGAGCCCACTAAACATCGTTCCAAAGAGTTTCACCAAACTTTGATTTCCTGAAAGTTTGGGTCCATTTGGACCGGTAGATTTTGAGAAATTTTCAAAAAACTAGAAAAATAATTTCAAAGTGATTTTTTCAAAATAAATTTAAAATGGCTTGACCGATCAATTCCAGAATCTAATCAGCTCTTAACCTAATAAAAACACGTCGATTGCCGCAAACCGGGTCAAAATCGGTTGATTCGTTTGCAAGAAATCGTTGTCGAAAGAAATCGAAACAAACCTTTTTTACTCAAAAAATCGCGTCAAATCCCGTATATTTTCGAGTGTTTTGAACTCAAAAATAGCGGGAAGTTTCAGGGTTGGCCTACAGGGTTAACCTATTTTTTTGTTGTTTGATGTTTCATTAGTAAATACTTTCAAAATTGAATTACTCTTAAAGTATTATATTTATGCATCACTCCCATAAATATATATTTATGTGGTAATTAATTTATGAAGCTGTCCTCCTTAGGAAAGGAGAGAGGGAGTATGGACGTGGTGATAGCTCGCCGTGGCTGTACGTAGCGGTATTTGCCAGTTGAGAAATCTGTGATCGATTCGGAAAAAAAATTATTTTTATACTCATATCACAAATTTGGTAGATCTGATTTCCATAAATGCCGCAATCCTCATGAGGTGATGCTCTGCAATAGCCTTAAAAGTACATAAATAACTTATCTTGGTTCGATACAATTCCGTGACGAAAACTCAAAGAATCAGAGATAGCGGTAGTGTTTACAGGTTGTTGCGCCGTCGCCGTGAGCGGCGCGATACTGCGATACCACTTATATAGCTCATATTCGGAATCCACTCAGCGCCGGCGTGCAGCGCCGCCCGGGGAAATTGGAAGGAGCTGCAAATTGCGGTCGGGCGAGATAAAAAGGGTCCCCTCGTTTCGTTAAACGACTGGCCGGCGCACGCGCGTCAGCCGCGCCCCTCCTCCCTTCGCTACCCTGACACGTGACGCGCGGACAGACGTTTCGTCTTGTTTAGTGTTGTTTACACCTACGGGGATCGCGATGAAGAGTGGAGGAAACAAAAAACCTATCGGGATACTGAATTTTTGAAATAATATTTTTTATTTCTATTTATAAGGTAATAGCAACGAAAGGTTTGGTAGTAAAAGATATCGTACAATTACTATTTAAAATAATGTAAGTTTAAAAAAAAATTAAACATTTGCTGGCTTTAAAATAATATATCATACGCAATACTCAAAATCTAATTCACTAAATAAGTATCAGTTACCATCAAGAAGAATGCGGTTTATATGTGAGCATGATAAACCAACACAAAAATGGCGCTCAATGGTACTTAAAGTAATAAATAAATACCAAATTTATTTTATTTTATTTCATTTTTTACTCTAATTTACTTCACAATAGGTGAATAAAAACGAATAATTTTATCAATAAAACTACAGTTTTTTATTAAGGTACAAAAGGTCTTCAGTAATTCTTTCATAGATCTAGAAAAAGGTTATGATACTGTAAAAAGTAAAAATCCACGGAGAACCCTATCCATGCATTGTGTGAGTAGCTGATTGATAAGGGCACTGCAATCTCTATGCAGATGCCTAAATAACTATGATAATTTTGTTCTTAAATAACAGTGAATAATATTGCAAAATTCAGTGAAGTGAATTAATATAGCTCAAAACATGTCGATGTCGAAAAATTAGAAAATGAATGATTTATCAAAATTTGTAGATTTCTGACCCATCGATTTCTTTTAATTAATTCATTTTTGAACTCAAAAACTGTATCGAATGCTGTAAGCCTTATTTCAAAAGGTTCAAAAGGTATCTTTGAAGAAATATTTGAAAAAAAAAAATGTTTGGTTGTATTTTTATATCTATAATAGTTTTAAAAGAGAACGATAACAATTTTGAGCTCATGCGCAATAATGTTTACGCGCTTTCCGAAATCGAAAACATAATAGGATTGCGAAAAAAATGAGAGTAGTTTTAATGCTGTCTTCAAGATCAAACGTTGCTAGATTTTTAATTGATAATAGCTACCGATTGCTCCGACACTAGAAAGCATATTAGACTGTTGGCCCCCTGCGATGTTAACCCATTCGAGATAATGGTGAGTAACGACCCATAACCTATACTAGATCAATATGAGAAAATTGACTTCCAAATTTCAAATACAGAATGATGATATTAATGGCTTTTTTTTATAGTGAAAGCGTTTTATGCACTCGAATGAATGAATGCGTCGAGGATCTGATGGCTATGGAGTGAGATTTTCGTTCCGATATTGAGAAGTTCGGTTTTGAATAATGTTCCGACCACATTTTTACAGATTTAATTACTAGCTTTGTACTTGGGCCTCGTGGTTTAGTCCACAGGGTCATTCGCTCCAATCAAATTCATACTCAAGTAATCATTGTTCCAGTGAATGTAATACAGGAAACAGTTTTCTTGTTCCAAATAGATTCAACTAGTGTTTTCGGCAAAAAGAATGAAAAAAATAAACAAATTTTCCTTTCTTCCGATCTTTGCAGAAAACCGTATACGTGTACAGCGATAAAAGCTATATCCTTCGATTTGTCGCGCGGCTCGTAACCGCCCGTAGGGGCTTCGCCGTAGCCGCGTAGCATCGTCGTAGCATCCGATAAAACGTGAGCTATCGAACCCTTGTTTCTCCACGCGTTAAGCTTCCAACTTAAGGATTAATTTGAGATATACGTTAATCTCGATATATGCAAATTATACGTTGACAGTGAGTAATATATATTCTGCTTTGTTAAAGGTCCTATTAAACGCGAACATTTTGCGACGAAACAAAAGGAATTAGATTTTGTAATACAATATACCTGGAGTTTTGGATCCGTTTCGGTATTAGAACGAGGAATCTTTGAGATTACCCGCACAAAGGTCCGATGCTTTTGTTATGATAAACAATTTATACGCCTAAGGGGTGCGTATCGCTATTATAAGCTCTCCGAATGTATTTCGGAGTAGGGCTCGAACCGTCTAACTTTCTCAGGTAGAACTTCGTAGGAGATGAGTGGTATTAAAAGCTTGAGGATCGATCGGTCGCATAATGACAACATCAAGAGCGAGTAGCTAAAAGTGAGATCCGAGGAGTCAGTGCTTTTTCTCACAGATTGCTAAATGTCGGGTTATTAAATCATACTTTAACTAGATTCGATTTCACCATTCAACTAGATGACAATATTTAGCGAAGACTTGTTACAGACTAATGTTGATGCGATCGAAGTCGCTATGAGTCGAAGAAGAAAGAGGAGTCAGTCAAAACATAAAGAGGCAGACAGACAAATTCATAATTTAATTTAAAATCGAACAGTATGCGTCGACGAGTCTCATCATAACCCGCCGTGCGCGCACGGGCGCAGGGCGGCGGCGGCCAGACAATTTACAGCGGCAATAATACAGAGGCATCGCCTTCGTTGAACACACAATTCGTTCCCGTCCGCAGTAATTGTAGCGAGCTGTCGGCCTTCCCTATTGGCTCACAAATTAAACGACTTTTTTTTCCGTCGTTTTTCGCCGCTCTATCTCCCCCGCAGTCTGCGCTAGTTCGGAGTCTTATTCTGTAATTTTCGGGCTCGTTTAACTTGATTTTATTCTCGTAGTGCAATTACACTAACGGATCCGTCGGCCGGGACTCGAATGTATTCCGTTATTGACTAGACGAAACGGGGACGCCGCTATCGGGATGCGATTGTCTACGGGGGTTTGTATTCGGTGTCGGAACTGCAAGTCGAACGCTCTGTCTTTCACTGTGAGAAAAAAACCAAAGATTATTAAGGAGCTACGATGTTAATCACATACTAGCCGTGGATGTTAGGATTCTTTACGAGATATCTAAATTGAACCGATGCTAAGGTCTTTGACAATAATGACGATGACAATGATACTATAAGAATAACTCGAATCTTACAACTTAATGACTGGAAATGTTTAAATAAGGCTTTCATTTTGGATCGTAAAAGTTCGTAGTGAAAATTGTTAAAAATATAATTATTAGAGTTTATCTATTGTTTCTGATATACATAAATAACACAGGTTTCAAAAAAATCCTAAGAGTTGTTTCGGTTTTGTTACCAAGTTTTTTTTTTTTTTGGGTGTGCTGAATCTGAATTTGGTAGCAATGTTAAAAAGTTATTAAATTAAAATATAAAATAATAGACTTGAAAAATATTATTTTATTTACAAACCGTTAACAAAACATATTTTCTTACCTAATATATTTTCACTAGCATTAAAATCATATGTATATACATACATATCATCAGGCAAGTGTTTCAAGAATATTGCCAAGCACAGTCATAATCCTAAATAATGCTAATGGTGACGGAACAGAAAGTTTTCTATTTATAATTTCTTTATTTTTTTCATAAGAGCACTCGACTTCTTTATACGAGCTACATTGTTTTACACTAAAATTTTACTTTTTGGAACTATTCTACGGTTATGAAACAAATTCGCTTCCAAATTTCTTTTTATAGCATTTTAAGGAGTATGCAAACCACCAGAGTGGAGGTGACCACCGCACGTGGGACCTGCAAACACAGAAGGGCCATTAGTGTGTTGATAGCCTTCTAGAAACAATAATATATTTAATGGAGAAGAGATAGACCACCAGAAGTCTCACTCTCACGTCTTATAAGCACCCAAGTTGCATAATATACATTAAATAAATAGTGACAAACTTATAAAACGTTATCAGAAATTCAAATATTAGATTGGCTCACGTTTTAATTTATCTATCTAAAATTCACAAAAAGGTGAAGAATTGTAAATAGAACAACGTTTGATATTTATATATATAAAAAATTAAAATTTTAATAAAATTTACTGTACATTAAAGAGAATTATTTAATAGTTGACATATCTTTAATATACATGCTTCTTTATTCAGCTTAAAAGTAATGAAACGAAGAATTAGGCGCATTTAAGTGAACAATATAATTTACGTTTTCTAAATATTACATTTTAAACAGGCCTAAGTATATTTTTTAAAATTATTATAAACTAGCTACATTATTCTAGAATTTTATAGACGCACATGTAAAATTATTTACAACTTTAATGAAGTTTCGTATTATCTTTTCGATACTCACTCTGCAGAATGTCAAACGAAACTGTATCCGGACTTTTGTATTCAAATCCGCGTACACCAAACTCGACTAGAACGGTATAAGGGAAGAAGCAAACAGCTAAATGAAATAAAAAAATACTATCGTTCTACGACTACGCCAAGGCTAATAGTACCCTTACGGTTTAAGTGCCATTTGTATACGGTCTTCGGGGTGCTAGTTTTGTGTTAGTGTATTATTGTATCGTACAATTAAACGATTGAATGGTATGTGCATTAAATATGGACAAATGGAAGAATCGTATACTTTTGTCACAACGAAAATAGTTGATAATTGTGTACACGCAGTCTGAGAATTTCAGAAAATAGTGTGTTTATTTTTCAATTGTTTGGTTATTATTTCAAATACTCATTAGGCAGCCTAAAGATTTAAATGCTTTTAACATTCTTTTGTCGACTTTTTTTATAAATAGGGTCATTGTGATTGCTTAAAAATTTTTCTATGACTTCCTTAAAGGCAATCCATCCTTATTTTTGGGGTTCCGCAATTGTCATAATGAGTTTTCATCAGCCATTAGCCGTCTTATGTCTGTCCAATAAAAACGCCTTCTTTCACCTTTGCCTCTGAGAGGCCTGAATACTTGAACACTATTTATTTGGAGAGACCTCCATTTCTGAAAAGTGATTTTACAAATTGCTTTATCAATTCAAACTTTATATGCATTGGTGGTAGAATAACTTTATGTTGAGGTACTAATGTTTTTGAGAGGACGTATTTTTCACCAAGTTTAAGCTTCCTCGGCGGTCAACTCTTTTTGGTCTAGTGATAGGCTTGGTCTCGACTATCTCATAGACACAAAAAGCAAGGGAGTTTAGTAAATCCAGGTTGTTGTCCGGGTAACATGTATAAGATTTTTAAATCTCCTCACGTCTACCAACCGTGGTCGTCATATTTTAATTTACGAAAAACTAATTCCAAGTCTTCACAGGTTTTCTTGAGGTGTACCGAATGACCTACAGGTCTGGAAGCATAAAAACCAACGTTGTGAAACAAAATTGCTTTAAAGTTTCTTTTTGATGAATCTATAAAGAGACGCCATTGTTCTATATCATATTATTAAGCGTATTCATTAAACGTTCAATTCTGGTGCAGTAAATGAACTCATCCTCTTGAAAAAAGTAAGTAGTTAGCTCCTTCTCATGTTATCTAAACCAGGAGGAAGACACTCCTGGGAAAAGTAAGTTTCGGCTTTTGATACTTTAGGCAAGCAACTCAGCAGCACTTTTAGGAAAATCGAAGTCTTTTCCCATGTCATTTAGCTGACCCTGGGAAACCAATTTCGGATTTGTGCCAACTTCGAATTCTGAACTCGACCCACTATCAGGTTCCAGTACGGCACAGTCTTAATCAGAACTTAGAATCTCAGCAGGGTTGAAGATTGCAGGGCACTGGTATATCTGTTGCATGAGGGATGGGACGAATAGCTGCTTGCGATTGGGGTATAGAATTGATTACTTCCACTTCACGTTATACCCTTTTTACATTGCACAAACAATAATTATAGTCGTCACTACGGTTCTTCTATTCGCGCCATACTGTAGAATCGCACATCGGACAGCAATTTTTCCGTCCTTAAACCAATTTCGAAGATCTTCAACACAACGTTTGTAGACTTTATGAGCTGCCCAGGGTTTGTCCCTATCTTTAAATTTTAAAGCAAATTACGTGAATTATACTTTTCTTAGAAAGTCTGCAATATTATGTAGTTGTTTTAATAGCATACATTCGCCAGAAATATAACAGCAACTGTCAGGCATATACACACACTCCGACCAAGACGACATAGCACTGTATTGGGAGAACACTTACAAAACAATGACAAGCTAAAGTGTGTGCCGGCGCTGTACTCTACCGGGCATTTCTGAGCGCACACGATCAGGTCAGTTACGACATGTTCATACGGCCTTGGATCACATAGATTCGTCTTTATTTCCAAATAAAAAATAAATCACTTATTCCTATAAAAATAAAAACGAATCCTTTATTTTATAATTTATTTGAAATTTTGCGAAAAATTCTATGGTCCTGGAATTTTTCCCTTATTATATTCATTTTCAGCACACCAAAGTACATAGAAATCAGTTGAAAATACTCAAATAGCTTTTTTGGTGCAGACCTGTGTAATCAATAATCTATATCCATTAATTTTCCGAGCATTCCTTCCTAAAGTAATGATTGAATACAAAATTAGATTGCTTTTGAAAGTCTATATTTCTAATTATATACAATTGACAGGTGTGTAAACCATTTTTTTTCGTTATGAATAAATAAAATTCAAAAAAATGTATTATATGAATTTCGCTGTACGATGGAAAAGACAAACGGATTCATACTTGTTTTTGTATTCATAGAATAGGTCGTCGTAAACATGTGTGATTGTTGTTTGGCTGTCAGATTTAAATAAATAATATTTCCTTTATGTACTTTGATGGTCAGGTCTTTGTTTATGACTATATATTTCCTTCATGAGAATTTAAGATTATCAGTTCGTCTTTTTTAATTTTTTACATTCACATATATACATACTTAGCTTCGTAGATATATTGCATTATTATAAGTATTTTTGTGGAATAACACGGAAAAAGAAATTTATTAATATTTGTTAGACTTGCGGCTCATAAATACATTCAGCAGAGGATCTGAACATAGAATATTATGTTGTAATCGTTAATAGAATGTGATATTGGTTAAAATTAATATCAGGACATAGGTAGTCAAATAAGCCTAGGTTATCTAAAAATCATACTGACATTAGCTTTAACTCGGTCAAAATAATTCCCGCCGTCAATAAAAAACAAACGATGACAAAAGAATTGAGAAAATGAATGTAGATAGTTTTACAGCAGCATATTACCGTCAATAATAATGTACAAACAAGTAATTCTTTATTGATTCGTTTTTCTAATTAATTCAAACGACAATGTCGTATACTTATACACTATTTCGAGCTGAATGGTATCTGTTAGTTCTGTTAAAGGTTAAAGCAATTTGTGATGGGTGAAATTCAGGAAGTATCGTGCACAGTCCTCACGCCGACACAACCTAATTCGTATTTCACATATTTTCTAAGATCCTGGTGATTTTTGCCTGACAGGTCACACGACGATAATTTCATGCAATGCCAAAGCGGTCGATGTGGTTGGTGGCCACAGTGGAGTTAAAACTTTGGTCTGGGATGATGCGGCGTCCTCGGCGTAGCGATTTGGGCATGTTTAAATTTTTATTGATAAGTTGTGTATTTTATGGGCAAATGGTAGTACTACCTCGCAGGAACACGTGACTGTTAATTGTGAATTATTCTTAGAATTTCATCTGCGTTAAATAAAAACGCCGATTCTGTATTATTTTCTAAGCGCACGACCGATAAACAATCGGGTGAGTGAAGTGACCTAGGTAGCCAGTTACCGAAATCATTAAACTCTGTTCTCGGAAGAGTATATGTCAGCCAACATAATATTACAGCTACAGCGTAAAAGAAATCATAGATATTATTGTTAGTAAAAAATTTAAAAGCGCCCTCTAAAAACAAAACAGTTTTTATTGAAAGGTTGTAGTTTATGGAGTTAATTAAAAAAAACAAATCAAAGTATAAAATAATTAATTATACAAATAATAAAAAATAAGTATTATGCACCATTACATTTAAACATTCTGCTCCGATACAAGGCTGTGTTCTACAAAACTGTTACTAAGATCTCAATTTTCGTTTTCAATTTTTCTAATCTACTATAAACGTAAAGGCGCAAATTTTTAGAAAAAGGCGTAGTTTACAATTTTTACAAAGATGAAAATCATTTAGAGATTTTGTTTCCAAGAACTACATCTAAATCCCTCGAGTTGTATTAAAAGATGTCATTGTAAGAAAACATATAAAATAAAATAGGCATGTGATTATGGTAATGGTAATGTGGTAATATATGATAAAATAAAAATGTAAGCTGATATGAAAAGAAATCAAGTGTTTGTCCGACCTCCGCATCGAAGGATCCTTAAAAAACATTATTGAAAAAAAAATTATGTAAAGAATTTCTATAGAGTAAAACAGTTAATATAAAAGAAAAAAAATCTTCCGTTTCTGTGTAGTAGGTAGTAATATCATGTTTTTTTTGTTACATACAATAATTTTTGTAACGGACTGAACTGGAACCAGTAAAGTAGGTAAAGTTCGATAGTCTCATTCCGTATATTGTCCAGTTACATTAGAATCACCCTCAACCTCAATGTTGGTAGCAACTTCAACATTTATTGAAGTTAGGAGTGAATACAAAAACAGTGAACATGCAAACTAACGAAATGAACGCTTACTACACACTTAAACGTATACTTTTTTTGGAATTAAGCAGCCGGATTTCTCACTGTGATTCTTCTTTCTCCCTTGTCATATTTTTCTCTAAGTTGTTCGAAAGAAAAAAGTCAAAAACAAATATTCACACAACTTATCCAAAAGGTTGCATTCTAAGGAACAGATAACAAATGATAAATGCTCGGTGACAAATGAATAATAGTCACAGATATTATAAATAAATAAAATAGACGTGCGTCGTGTATAAAGTTACAAGGGAAATAAATATAGAAGTTTCATAAGGAATAAAGTTTTCGCGCAGTGTAAGAATTGATAATCGTTTTGATCTACATTTCGCCTCTTAATAAATTATATGGTGTACATTAATCGTTTTTATTAATGATGTACCCGAAATTCGACATATTTTACTCGATAAAAGAAGTGCTAAGTACGTAAGCATGAATGTCGCGTTCGGAGATCAATATTACCATAATTTAAACTTTTATACGTCCTTACCTCCAACGTTACACTTTCAGAGTGTGAAGTACTAATGCACTAACTTTTGGGGTTCATTCGCATTCGCAAAATTTCCAAGGGATGAAATCGTTTCGTTTATCTTTTAAACCTTTTCTTGAATAAAGAAGTTTAGCGTACACTTTATACGGCTCCTGCTGGAGATCGACGACTTAACCACCTAAATTATATTATTGTAACGTTCTCTTGGTCGCTTTTACATTCGCATTTCACATTAAGTAATGCATGTTAGGCAAGGGAGATATGCATGTCAAAATCTATAGTCTCGGACTACCCTTCTGAGAAATAGGAGTGAATTCATATTGCTATTAATTTAAATTTATGTTTCCATTCGCACCGCAATACAATCGACCGTCTACCTCCATCTATTCCTACCGTTTCTCCTACCACCACCTTCGCCTACCACCTACCTATCACCATCATCGTGGCCGACTGCGCTTATGCATTCCGGACGAAAAAAAAGACATCATGATGAAGTGAACAAACGTTTTAAAATAATCGCGCAGCTTACAAAACGATCAAAGAGCAATTTTCGCCGCCGCCGTCCGCCGGCGCCCCCTGCCGGCCGCGGCCGGTCGTTTCCGATAGCGAAATCATCGATGGCGCTCTCATCTCGACGATAAAAACCTTTTTACTCCGCGAACAAAAAGGCCGTTCTCGCAGCGTGCGTCCCGACCGAAGGCGACGTATTATTTTATTGGCCACTAGTTTTTACGCTCGCATTTCCTTATACCTTCCGCGTACGCGACTTTGTGTCATGTAATTTATTTTTCAGCTTTCTTCCAAAGTACGTGACTGAACCGACATTCTAATCGGATGAGAGCATAACAGTGGTACTTCGTTAATATCTGCCTTTTAACTAGTACAGCGTGAAATTGTCTATGTCAGATTTATTGGAATGACAAATACGAATTGTATTGTCAGAAAGCTGTACAGGAGAGAATGGAAATACACCTGTATTATTATATCAGATTTTTATTTGTCCCACTACCGAGACATACCCTCCCAGAGTTTCCCATTCCGGGCTGAGGGGCCGGGACCTTAAGCCTTCCGTGACGGCGCCGCGCAGCACGGAGGCCGATAACGGCCGCCAACATCGACTCGATGACGGTGGCCGAAAGCGATGGCTAATTTGCTCTCCGAGACCAAGCGTATGGTTTAATTTCGATTAAGTTAATGTATTTCATTTTACTGCATAATTTCCAGTAGAGATATCCACAGATGGTACACTTGATACACCTACACGTTTCGCAATTATTTGAAAGAAAATGACTTTTTGCCTCGTCGTTATTTAAAATTTCACACGGAAGAACAGTTAATTGCTTACATACCCTCAAAGTATATGTTTTTTTATTATAACTTTCTAATGTGGATCAGCTCATCACAAAATAGAATATCAAGAATATTTTTTGTATCATAATTGCAATTGAAAAGAACAAATAAACGTGCATTTACAAAATTTTCTTAAAATTTTTTGAGGTGGCCTTTCTATTAGTGATTGGAAGATATTGATGACGACATTAAAAGCGAAGGACATTATGAAGTCATAAAGTAATTACTGTTGCATCGCGACATAACTGTCAGCCGCAACTTATTCGATGAGATAAATCATTGGTGCCCTCGCATGTGTCTTGATGTTTGTGTACATTGAATTTGAACACCAAGTCTTATGTAATGTAAAATGTAACTCCAGCAGTAGAATACAGTTTGTTTCATCTAACTGCCAATTGTTTTACATTTTGGTGTCATTTTAAAAATTGCATGTCTCATCACTATGGATTTAAGTCGTAAATATTTTCTTAGTATGATTTTCTAGGATTTCAAGTGTAATTTGACAACTTAGAAGAGCCTTGCTCGGCTTCGAACTGTTTTTAGCGATGAAACACCATACAAGATGACTATTAATAACTGGTTTGCATAATTCAAGCGTGATCGTGTCATACTCAGTGACGAATTTCGTGATAGTCGTCCGTCCACCGCTTTGAATAACAAAAAGATCGATGATGTGGGCCGTATGATCGAAACAGGCAGGCATGTGACCTACCATGAGAATTGAACATCTTTAGGCAGAGACATGACTCAAATGCAAGGAATGCTATACAAACATTTGGGTATAAGGAAGCTGTGCTTACCGTGGCTCTTACACAATGTGATATGAAGCTCCAAAAACGGACCGCGTTACTTGGTGCAATGTCATACTTACTAGATTCAAGGAAATGGCATTAAAATTGATGTGAAACATGACGAAACATGAATTTATTGCTACGACCCCAAAACAAAGCAACAATCGACCGTATAGTTCTATCGAGATGAGCCGAAACCAATAAAAGTGGCGCGCGAATAAAGTGCCTCTAAACGAATGATTCCTTCTTTTCTTAATAAAACTGCACACGTGGCTACTGTTGCTCTGGAGCACTGTCGTATTGTGAATAGTGATTGGTACACGGCCATTTGTTTGCCGGAAATTATTGACGAACTCTGTAAAAATAACTGTAAACGTCGTATCATCTTGCATAATGACAGTGCCAGTTCTCACGCGGCCAAACAGACAAATAAATTTTTGAAGGAGAAAAACTGAACTTATAAGCAATCCTGTATACAGTGCCGAACTGGTACACTGTGATTTCTTTTTCTTCGCAAAAATTAAGAAGCAATTACGTAGTCAACGATGTTCATCACCAGAAGAGGCTGTTGGAAAGTATGAAAAACATATTTCCTTGGTTAAAAAGGAGGAGTGGCATAAATGTTTTCGAAATTGGCGTATGAAAAGTTACACTTATGCTAACGGAGAATATTTCCAAAAACAATAGATTCATTTTTGACCATTCGTAGTAAATTTTTCTTCATTCATTTCTGAAATTCTCAGAGGGCTCTATGTACCTTTCGGCACAAATTAGTCGATGTTGTATAATTTAGTGCTATAGCGTGTAGTGAAACGCAGTGTTGCAGAATAAAATGACGGAGCGGTGAAATGCAGTCGTTGAACGCCTAACGCGTGACGATACCTAGGTTTATTTTATTTTTGTATTTGCGCTATTCCAAAACCTGCAATAAAATATGAGTTGCTTTTTGTTAAGCAAAAAGGTTGCATTTATTAACAACTAACAAGCTTTTTGGAGATCAATTATATAAAATGGGCCCATTTATATACTGAATATCATTTGTCGTAAGTCTACTTGTTTTACTCACTTTAATACATTGATAATCTATTTAATGGTTCAATTTTTACTGTACGATACTTCTTTATTCTCTCTAAATTTATGTCTGTCAAAATTATATATCCTTTGTGGAAAGAGACAGGGCCGTTAGTACCGTTACGTGTATAGGGACTATTACAGTGCTCTACAATGCTCATAACCTTTCGTCTATAACTCTTATTATTTTTCCAGAAGCTTTCTATAAATATATTGTATACCCAATTTATAAAGCATGTTAAAAAACGACGTTAGTGATAATCGACGGGTCTATACAAAAACAGTTTTATCTAAAATTATTAAATATAAAATAAATCAAGTATTTGTAAAACAAAAATTTTCCTCATCTTTTCTACATATTAATGTGGTTTTAAAGTTAGAAAATACAACTCAGATGTCGTAGAACAATGAACGTAGTTTAAACATACAAGATCTCGAAAGAAAGAGAACAAAACGTAATATATTTTTAAGTAGGTATTGAAAAAGGTTCATATTAAATATTTCTTCATCTGATAATAAAGAAAATGGAGAATCTAGTTTCATTTATGCTAAAATAGTTATGTAACCGAACAGAATGTTTTGTAAATGGTTACTTAAGCGATGATTAATCTGCAAAGAAATACACCAAAACCTACATCATTTTTTTACACAAATGGTATTTCTCAACTTCTTTAATATAATTGCAAAATAATATTGCCTTATACGTTAGTGCATGAGCGTCCAAACAGGTTTCAACATTGTCACAGATTGACTCCATCAAACTATGTTAAAAGTAGACCAAGGCATACCAAGTCAATTTAAAAAAAGAAACTCTTTAACCTTATTATGTATATTGCATTCATCTGTCATTTGTTTTTATAAATTGGCGACATAAAGAAAATTGTCTGTCTAACGTCAACATAAGGAGAGAAAATTTTTGTACGATGATTTTCTATGAAATTTGTTGCCATGTAAGCCAACAAGAAAGTTATAACAGACTTAGATTGGCTTTTCATGTTGAAGCTCCATCCCTTTCCGCTATTTATTGTTATTGGTTTAACTTATTCAAAAATTGTCGCACTGACTGATGAAATTGATAAAAATAATTGACAAAATTGACTAAGTGACAAGAGAGTGACCGACGTAGTTACAGGTAACGAAGGATGGATTTACTATTACGATTCTGAAACCAAAAAACAGTCTACTCAGTAGGTGTTCCTTTTCGAGGAGTTGCTTACTAAAGTAAAACAAGGTCCAAGAGTCGGAAAATAGATGGTGGCTTATTTCTCTGGAATGACAGGTCATTGTGCAACAATTGTTATAGGAGATAGAAAATAGTCACTGCAGACTAGTACACGAACAACCGTTTGCCTCATGTTTTGCAAAAAAAGTTCTATAAAAACGACCTTGCAATAGGGTGTCCTTCATCATGAAAACACCTCACCACACACCGCCAGACAAACGACTGTTCCAGGACATTAGGTATAGAAATACTAGCTCACCCGTCTTACAATCCCGACTTCACATCATGCAGTTATTATGCAGTTAGACCCCTAAGTTCGAGAGTGGGAAAAGTTTTCCCTTAGTTGTTCCATTTAATTCAGCAATGCTTAACACTATTTTGAAAAACAATAATAATAATTTGCTAGTTTGCTTAGTTTTTTTTTCTAGGGGCTTTCATACGTGTGTAGCTATATGGTACGTGGCTTAACCACATAAGTACCCTTGTTGGAAACAAAACTCTTGCTACTTGTTCCTTAAATATAAAACACTGATATCTAAGATATTCGGATATAATTGTGGACTATTATATATTTTAAATGACACATTGATGAAAATTAATGTCAATATACAAAACTTTTAAACGTGTCGAGTACAACGATTGTTTAAAAGTTGTATATTTTCCGTTAGGCCAGTCCCTCATTGCGTATAGCATTTATTCATTAGGCAGTACTTTTAAAACTGACTTGATCTAATTATTTACTCTCTCTCTCCTTCTTTTTTAGATTCCCTAGTCCCAAGGTCTACGACCTCTGTGCAGCCCACACTATCAAACAGCTGTTTATAAAACTATCGGTACTTAAATAACACTCTATAATTAATTTTGAGTATACTATAGAAATCGATTCTCGCACTTGTGTTTGTATTCTTGAAAAATTAAAATTTCCTAACTACACACACACACACACACACACTAACACACACACACACACACTAACACACACACAGAGAGAGAGAGAGGGTGAGGAAGGCAGAGAGAGAGACACATACTTTCAAATACATTCCAATATTCCAATATACCTTTACAATCAAATATATCTCAATGCACCGGTTTCACAAAAAGCTTTAACCGTTAGACTTATTTGCAAGTAAATTTAATAATTAAATAATAATTTATTATATAGAACTAATAACTTGGTACAGCTGTACCCTGTTTGGCTGGAGACCTACAATTGTTGAAACATAATATTAATAAACCTAAGTAATTTTATTGTAAGAAATAAGCATTTATTATTGATGCGGAATGTGGAAATTGGACTTCTTAGAATGACGTTTACGTCATTCTAAGAAGTCCAATTGTACATTAATGCTTTTAAGCATTCATGTCCAATAATGCATCGACTTAGTTGCGGGTTGCTGTTATGAAATCGGAAAACATTACAGAAAGTAACGATGTACGTCAAATCACATTTTTCATGTAAAATACAATATAATTATTTTGTTAAGGTGTGTAAAGCAAGGTTTTTCATTGTTTATTTTTACGGTTTAACAAAAAATTTTGAAATAACGAGTCAACAGCTACATTACAGTAATATTTTCATCAAAAACGTTGCAGATGTTATACAGCAACTAAGTACTTGTAAATAGCAGTACAAAATTGATACATCTTTTTGAAATTTTGTTCGAGAAATATACACATATATAGGTGCGTGTGTGTGTGTGTGTGTGTGTGTGTGTATGCGTGCGTGCGTGCACGTGTATATATATACATAAAATCTAAAAACCAATCATTTAGTGATTCACCACGGATTCTTACAAACTATACGATCTACCTATTTGAAATTCCGAATGGATACTCACTATGCTATCTAAAGATTTAGCATTAACAACGAACTTTACAAAATTTAGATTTATGGTTTGCCTCAAGGTACAAATTTTCTCTCTTTTTTTGAAAGAGACTGAAGCTTCAAAATAAACACGTTCTTACTGGTAATCGTTATGATTTATGAAAGTGAATAAAAAAATTATATAATTAGTTTGTGTAGAATTAAAAAAACAAAAATCTGCAACCATTTACAGACAATTCCGCGTCGAAAGGTTAAAGTCATGACACCAATACGGTCAGTAAGTCTTTAACTAATTACCGGACAAAGGAAACCACTTACGTTTTATATACATATACAGACAGACGTTTGGTCTTTTAGTCATATAAACTTTAAATTTGTAAGAAAGTTCTTCTAGCGTTAAGGACGGTTCTCAAAAATCAATTTTTAAGGAAAGGAATTACGGGGACTTAAATGATAAATGTATTCCTGTTTTTTAACTTTCAATTTCTATAGAATTGGAATTTCCCCTATTTGTTCATCGTGCGTCTTAGACATTGACCAAGGACAAGAATTGATAAACATAAATTCTTAAAGGGGTCGGAGGCACGTCGCAGCAGATAAACTCTTTTTTTTATACTTGTCATTCTCGTACTTGGAAATTCCGCTGCAAAGTCTTTTATGCATTGTAATAAAATGAAAACGAGAAACGTTTATAGACATTTATAGTTGAAATCTGGTCTGAAATACGGTAGTAAGGTTCTTCATGCATCGATTCGTGCAAAATATAGCAAACCATTGTACATATTTTTTATCCCACAACGAAAGAAAAGGCGAAGAAAATTTTCCATACGGATTATATTCTGGGTTAACAGGTAAGATACTTTTGATTCCGGTGATGTGTTCCTGTGCTATAAATCTGTTCAACATAAAGACCGAGTGAGAGCCTAAGATGAGAGTAGAAAACGGGACGAAAAATAAAATGAAAAGTGAGATCTAAGGCGTCAGAATCGAGAGCTGAACCAAAATCGGAATCGGGAATATTGGCGGAACCGATACCGAGATTATTTGCATTGTTTCCACCTTGGAATCGGTTCATGCACAATGCACATGTCACTGCCTTATAATTCCATCATTTTCTCATTGTTTCTGATAAAATTGTACTTTGCGTAAGCCGGCATAAAATTATTTAAAAGAATTTTATAAAAAAAAACTGGGCGGTGGTTGACCGTGCATGCCAGCCCCAAAACTCCCAACGCGGTTTTGAGCAATGTTTCCGAATTCAGAAATAACGAAAACATTATTGGTATTTAAATACTTCGAATTTGAGAAATAGATTGGATATTGGTATTTTTAAGCTTTTCGAACTAAAAGTGATTAGTGATGTCTTTTAAAATTATTATAGACATAAAAACAATTAATTATATTTTAAATATTTCGTCAAAAATATCTTTTGGACGAAGCAACAGATTTAAATAGGGCTTGCGGCATTCGATCTAATTTTATGGGGTCATAAAATATTGCTATTTCGAAGATCGATTAGTAAAAAATCTAAAGGCTATTTAAAAAATATATGGTTTTTTAACTTTTTGAAGACGATATCTTTTGATCAGATCACTCAATTTTAGCGGATCTTATGACGTTTGACGCAAAATGGGTTTACTGTAAATCATTTTTTTTTTAACCGACTTCAAAATTTAAAAAGAAAAGGATCTCATTTCGACTGTATTTTTTTAATATCAGTTACCTCAGAACTTTCGACTGGGTGAACCGATTTTGACAATTTTTTTTTATTTGCAAGCTGGTGCTTTCCGTATGGTCCTATTTTAGTTCTCATCGTGACATTCAAGAGAAAATCGTATACATCTTAAATTTGCATTAAGTATGTGCGTGGCAAATGGACGAATAACTCAATATCACGCTAACCGATTTCGATGATTCTTTTTTTATTAGAAAGGATGTACTTCAAGGGTAGTTTGATGAGAGTTTTGTTAGGTTCTGATTTTGGGACCTATGAGAAAGTAACGAAACTCTTAAATTCATTGGAGCAAATTAATAATACTCGGGCGAATCTTTTATAGGCTATCCGGATATTTGAGTCACCTACCGTAAGGTCATTATGGTCCAGTAATTGTCGTAGTCAAATATGATGATCAATGGAAGTCCGTAATAATGGCTTACAGTAAGGGTGCGATTTATGAACAGCACGTTTAGTAGGTCTATCCATATTCAGACAAATTAGTTAGTGTACTTCGTATTCACTAAAAATCAAAAAAATAAATAAAAACTTTAACAAAAAAAAGCGACTTCAAAACAAAGCCTATTCCAAAACAAATTAATATGCACTAAAAAGTAAAAAATAATTGCGTATTCTTCGGTGTTAGTCAAAGACACCACAATATATCTAGAAATAGACATCGACTCCAAAAATAACAATAATTGTAACTACATTATATTGTCGTAATAATTTGATTGACTTTTAAGTAGTCTAATATTTTTCATTTCATTTTACTCAGAAAAATTCTAAAAATATTTTGATCATTGTTTGTTATTCATAAGTATGTGTTGAGTTAAATTTGAAGTGGATAGGTACCTATCTACCTTCCTGCGTGGTAAACACATAGATCGTACCTACATATTGATGAGTAGAAAAATTAAGTTGATTATTAAGTTGTTGAAGAATACACAATATTTTTTTTACTTTTTAGTGTATATTAATTTGTTTTGGAATAGGTTTTGTTTTGAAGTGGGTTTTTGTTAAGATTTTTGTTTGTTAAACTCAAAAAACAATTTAGTGAGAAGTTTTTGTTCACATATTTCTCTAAGAAATTATCTTTATACTATGTAGCGTTTTAATCATGTGTTTTAGAAATGCGAAGAAAATCGTGTGTCATAGCTTTATAAGCAAATTTAAAAAAAAATATTTTGAAAGAAATATGTTTACAGCTTTATATATCCGCAATTTTAAATCACTGTTAGTGATAATTTAATCACGGGCCCACATTATGAACCTGCCTGTTGATTTCAATGCCTTCCTAACGTATTTAAATATATTTGTGTGTCCTTCGTTTCGAATACAATTTTTCAAAATTATTAAGACCGTTATGATACCTGCTCGGATTAAATTTAGTGCAATTGAAAATTTCCCTTCGTTTTGTTCGTCGGCACGGATCGCCGGATACGAAAGCCCCAGTGTGTGCTGTTGGAAGTTCGTCGCCGCCCGCTCATCGATCCGCGTGTAGGCTTTTCTTGGCCCACTTTAGTTCTTTATTATCGAAAGCCGATATCGTTCGGGCGGCGGGCGGCCATCGCCGTGTACTTCGTCAAATAAATCTTATTTGTAGAGCAATAACGGGGGCTCGGCGTCGACGGCGGCCCCTAACGAGCGGCGCTCTCGCTTTTTGCGCGGGCGCCGACGAACCTACTTATTATTATTTATTGACGCTTTCGTGTCGTCTTCGGCCATCGCGCCGTTATCCAGTTCCGTTGCGAGCGCTTATCGCGCCGGTCACGGGGCGGGCTCGGGGTAGGAAATGAGAACGACCCTCTATTACAACGCACTTTATTATTGAAACCTTTCAAAGAGCACGGTCCGAGAGAAACGTACTCAACACTTTCTCAGAATCCCAACAACAAAAACGTCTCAACACGACCGATGCGGCGGCGGAGCGCGACTCAGTTACGGTACAGCAGCGAGGGCAGGCGTGGCCGGTAGTCGGCCGACAGCGCCAGCGGCGAGGCGGCGTCGGGCAGCCCCACAGAGGCGCGCGTCACGGCCACGCTGAGCTCGGCGCGCGCGCCGCCTGCGCCCTCCTCGTAGTCGGCGGCCTGTGACCGCATCAGCGTTTCTCGCGTTTCCTTCATCTTCGACAGCTGGTCCCGCAGTTTACAGTATTCTTCTAAAAAACGCTCCAGCTGCGAGGCGCGAAAGTCGTAGTCGTCGAGCGGCGCGGGCCGGTCGTAGCGCGAGTAGTCGCGCAGGCCCGACAGGTCGAGCAGGGGTGTCGCCGACGGCACGATGGGTCGCTCGTGTGACGGCGACGCGGGCAAGCTGGGGTTACGCGTGGCCCGTCCGCCGCTCGCCGACAGGTCCAGAAAGCTCGTGGATCGGCGGCCGGGTGCGGGGGCGGGCGCGGGTGCGCGGGGCCGCGTCCGCCAGTCACCGATCGCGACGCCCGAGGATGCGGAGGCAGCCGAGTCACCGCCGGAGCTATTGCGCCTGCTGCCCAGCAGCGGACTGCGACTGTCGTCGCGGCGGCGCGGCAGGGTGCAGAAGTAGCGTGTGGGCGGGTCGCGTCGCGCCTCCTCGCGGTAGTAGGCGCCGGCCGGAGGTCCGAGCGCACTCATCTCGATGAGGTCCGGGTAGTTCTTGTCGCTGTCGCTGCCGGAGAGGTCGTTGTCGAGGCGCTCGCGGGCGCGCGCGGGGCGCGGGCGTGGGCGCGGCCGCCGTGGGTTGTTGTTCAACCGGTTGTCGTCGCCGAACCCTCCCACGCCGACTCCCCCTAGGCCGGTGGAAGCCGAACTTGGGCCCGATTCTGACGTCGAATCGCTTCTGATGACAAAATAAAGAATAAATTTACATATGATATATCTACACAGTAAAAAATTACGAAAACTATTGAAATATGACTTATTTATGCTAATATTAAGTGTTTTAATCTGCTGTGAATGCCACTTTTCAATAAAAAGTTAAATTAGCTCCCTGAACTCTTGATGGACAAAAAACGTTCTTCACAAACATCGCTGACTATAGTTTTCACGATAGTAAATATACGAAAATCTTGTTCTTGTCGTATCGGTTGTTGCTGTCGGTTCGTCGATGTGCATTGTTGAAAGTGCGACTAAGTTGTGATGGATTTTATTTTATGTATTCAGTATGATGGTCGTTTTCATTTTAACTACGTCGGGATTTTGGAATCGAATTTCTGGAAAATGGTCGAAGAGAAAAAGACAACCTGACGTCGCATGAGTCGCTCCCGGCCCGTGGATCCCGGCACGCCGGCGCGGGCGAGGGTGCTTCGTTAGCAGAGATACTCAAAGAAATCAAAAGGTTCCGCATTCGCTTTGTTACTATCAAAACAGATTTCTAGACAGTGAAGAAGACATATGCAGCACTAAGCGATGTAACAGTTCAGTTAAATTCTTTTATACAACGGATAAAAAATTTATCCGTTGTATAAAAGAATTTAGCTAAAGCCTATGAAAGATTAACAAAGTTGAAGTCTGAAAATAATTTACAGGATTAATTTTAGAGAAAATGTAACATTGAAATCGCAGAAATATTCGCGAAAAATGGGGAAAATTTTTATTGAATATTGAGCGACTTATGTGTCGTTGTGGGATTTAAATTACCCGACGGTGATATAGACATATATAGACCGCATCGTACCAACAGGAATGAATGGCCGCGACACTAAGAGAGAGAGTAGATATGTATTCTTTGCGTTTGAAGGACTATATTTATATTTCCTTTTGCCATACTAATTGTGGAGGGAACACATTTTTCAGAAGAACCCACAGTTATTACAGTCAGTTTTTAAGCCAATTTGACAATTCTCCAGTTCACTAAAAATTTATAAGAAAGCAGCGAATGACTTAACACTCGGTTAACTTTTATTATAAACTTTAAATAGTATTTAAATTTAACGTTATCGAATTAAACCAAAATAAATTTCTTGTTCACAAAGTTGTAGTTTTTCAATTATTCGCTATATTGTTGTATCTGTTTGTTTATAACTGTTTGTTACCTAAATAAATAAAATAAACAAAAAAATCTTTAAACCCAGATTCAAGATAAACAAAATGAAAGGGTAATGAGCCTATGTTTATACATTAAAATAATTTTGGAAAAACATATAGGTTCCACTATTGTAAGCTCTCTAAATGCCAAACTTTTGTATGCATTACGACGCTTCTATATATTTTTCATAACCACTAGGTAAATACTAATAAACATAAATCTGAAAAGAATATCGCTCTAATTACGAGAGCGATCGAATAGATATTTTCAATGACAAAATGCCCCTACTGTGAAATATGGGAGAAGAGAGAAAGATATTGCTGGTATATAATTATATAAATTATGGTTTATAGCAAAAAATTAAACTTTCTATCTTAAAGGATTTTAGGTAGCGAATTGAAGCCCAACTTCAGTTATGTACTAACAATTAAGAAATTAAATTTTTATATAAGCGAGAAAATTTGTAATTTTTTTTTTTTGGAGGAAAATAATGATGTGTATTAATTTTAAGATTCTAAGAACAACAGTTAATAATAATAAACCATTAAAATTGCATTTTATATAATATTTTTAGTTATAATCTCCCTCTCTAAGAGGAATAAATTTTAAATAAAAACGTCCATATCCTATTAGTGAAATAACTAAAAGCTTGACAATTCTATAAATGGAATTTTTCAAGAATTGTACTTATGAGAAATTTAATTATTTTGTTTTTATGATTACATTGCCGAACTAATATTAATTGAATTTATGGAATTTATAACAAAAAGCAAATTTAGACATTTCATCGGAACTAACATCGTAATGGGTAGTAGGCTTAGCATTAGAACCAGAGCTCATATGAGTTATGTTATAAATATAATCGCGAGCGAGAAGATAATAAAATTTGGAGTAAATATTAATTGTTATAGAGAATGTAAGTATTTATATATTCATGCTGATAAGACCTGAGCATTTGTAATTTTATTTACCTTATGCTATATTCGTTTAGCCTAGGTATATGTAGATCTCGTTCCGGTGACCGCCTCCAGAGAGGCGCAGGCGCAGATACCGGCGCAATTACTGGCGTAGGGGCACAAGTGGAAGCGGGCCACGCGGGTGGACGCCGTATAACTGGCGGTGAATGGTGTGCACGTATCGCCAAATCTGTGTCTTCCTCGGAGTCGTGAGACGGGACGTTGCGATAGTCGCCGCGTTTTCGTCCACTTTCACTTGTGTCGCCTCCCACACCCATTCCCCGTGACACTTCAGCAACACTTTCTTTAAAATTCGCCTCGATCTTCTCATAGTTGTCGTCGACACGATTCTGGGTCACAATCTGTTCGTTCCATCGCTCGGCTTGCCGTTTTTTGCGCGTCTCGTAAGCGCACAGGGCGACGAGACACGACCCGAGGACGATGACGGCCGATACGGCGACGCCGGCCATGACGGCGCGTCCCCCGAAGCCGCGGTCGGGCGGCCTCCGCTCCACCACTAGCGTGAGGCTCGCCTCGGCACGTCCCGCTCTGTTTTCGGCGGTGCATGTGTACGCGCCCGCGTCCTGCACATCGGCCGACCGTATGGTCAAATTGCTCAGTTGACCCTCGCCACGAAGTAACAGAGCACGTCCACCGCGTGAGCCCACTGTTGTACCCACCCCCGTGCCGGTTGTGTTCGCAAGTGGGCGTCCGGCGCGCAGCCAACGCACGCGAGGCGCGGGCACACCGCTCACGCGGCACGTAAGTGTAACATCGCCTCCCTCGAGCCCATTAGCGTGGCGGTGTGCAGCGCTAACTTCTGGTGGACACGCGAAATCATCAAGATCGAGTCGATCCCAAGGTTGGCCAGCAAGTCGTGGAGGAAGCTTGCACTCGGGTACTACGGTGGCGGGAACATTGCGGCGTAGCATCCAATCGCGCAAAGGACGAAGTGCGCATGAGCAGTCCCATGGATTCGCAGCAAGTTCGAGGCCTTTGAGCGCTCGCAACGGTGCAAGCGCTGCCGCGTGCAGCGTTTGGAGACGATTACCATCCAACTCGAGGAATTGCAAGGAACCTTCCACGCCAGCAAAAGCTCGCGATTCAACGTCAACGATACGGCACTCACTGAGATCGACTCGCACTAGGTTCGGCAGCGCTATGAACGCTTCATCTTTGAGTCGGGAAATGCGATTGGCGTCGAGTCGTAATTCGCGCAGTTCCCGAGCTTCGGCAAAAGCGTGCGACGGCACCGATGTTAAACGGTTGTCAGACAGATCGAGCTCGACCAAGTTAACGAGAGCACGGAAGGCGTGTGCACTCAGTGCATGTAGGCCGCAGGAGGACAAATAAAGACGTTGCAAGTCCAGTAGGCCGGCGGAGGCGAAGGCGTCATCCTTGAGTGTAGCGAAGTGGTTGCCCTTGAGGTCGAGAAGTTGAGTGGTAGGCGCGAGCCGCGGCGGCACGTCATCGAGGCCGGCGCGCGCGCACAGCGCCGACTCCTTGCCGGAGCGCCATTTGCACTCGCAGAGTGGCGGGCAGTCGGCGGCGGCCGCGGCCAGCAGCGCCAGCGCGCACCACCAGCCGCGCCACCGCCAACACGCGCTCATGCCCACGCGGCCCGCATCGCGCGCCGCCCCGCCTCCGCCCCCGCTCCACCGCACCTGTACATTAACAACAGTACATATATATCATGACTTATAATATGATACTGACAGGGGTTTCTGTTTGTTTTATTTTGTTATTTATGGAAGATTTATTCAACCGAACAAATAAATCTTTGAAATTGAAGCTAATAAGAAAATTAATCTATTTTTAAAATTATAGTTCTTCAGTTGATTCCCACATTGTACATGTTCAGTGAACTAAGCTAGATCAATTCCGTCTGTTATATTGATTTCGGATGTATCCCTTTGAAAGATGTTTGGTTAAGATTTTGGCTTATATATTCCCATATGTTTTGGCTCAGGTCGGCAATGGTTTTCCTCTTTCAGTTTTAATTATTGATTTGGGTAGATTTTGGGGCGCTGATTACGGGAAAAATATATCAAAAAAATCATAATTTCAAGATCTTTAGTTACTTATTATCATTTTCGTGACTAAATATGTTAATAAATATCAATATTTTAAGTTTTTTTTTTAATTTCGTCTGTGAGCAAATTAATTTCAAAATTCCAGAACTGTCAGTTTATTTACGTCAACAAAACGCATACATTGGTGTACTCGAATGAAAATTCGTAGGCTAGATACTATTTTATATGCTTATTTGTGATTAGACGTTTTAAGTAAATTTTGATTAGATTTGTAATATATATGTATATAAAGTGTCTAACCATTTTACAATGGTTTGACACACTTTCTTGTAAATTTTGGGAACGTCAACTTCTTTTTAGTGTCAGTGCACATCGTTGCATTGGTGAGGTATGCCTCGATAAATCTTTCAAATCAAATAATCAAAGACAGCTGAAATGCGGTGAACGGAAAATTCTCCCATCCTATAGTCACCTTTTATGCAAACGATGTGTTTTATTGAACGTAAGTGTGATGGCTGAATAAAACTAATTTAACATTTTTTACTGGAACTGTGACCAGCCACTTTTTGGTGGCATGCTAGGTTTCCCCAAAAAACTGATATACATTCTTAAGTGATTCTTTCAAAGCCACAACTAAAAGTTCCTATCTAAAAACTACGGACAATGTAATCACAAATTATCGGATCTGCTATATATGTTATTTAGGATACGCTTTCCGCTAGAAGCGTACAAGTGTTAGCAGGCCTTTTCGCGATGACGAATAGCGCGAACGTCGTTCGAGACGCGACGGCGGCGAAAGACGTTCGAGGCAGACGGCCGAGGCGAAGGAACAGTGAAGCCTAATAATGATATCAATTCGAAAGCGGAACCTTCTCGAAATTCCGGAAAGGAATACTGTAAACCGGAACACAACAAAGGCATCATTAATCCCGGTAAATCGTGTAGGGGCGGCAGGCGAAATCTTTCATTTGAGGTCCTTTGATGTGTGCGTGTAATGTTCTGATATATGATATTTATAATTGTAAAATCGTACTTAGTCGTTGATATTTGTATTTGTATGTTTTAAAGACGATCAACGAACGAAAGGATCGACGATCCCGTTGCGAGTGAGCTATTCGAATTGGAAATTCAAAACGACAAATCTAATTGTAATACAAAAGTGCCAAATTTTAAGAGAGCATGAAACAGTGAAATAAAAGAGTCATTAACGGTTCGTACCGCGTCGACATCTGAGGCTTCTTCTTAGCTTTTTAGGAAATAGGTGTGAGTTTGTTATGAAACAGCATTACATTTTAAAATTGAACACCGTTTACGTGTTCACAGCATGTCATTCATATTTTTTGCAAATGGTTCGATAACAAAAACAAAGTAAAGAGTTAGAGAAAAGCAAAAGGCAGACTTCAAACACAGTTCGGCTACCGCTGCGACACTATCGATCAAAACGACACTATCTAATAAAATGTGCAGTTACAGTCCTATTTTTATTTCTAAAATTTTGAACATTGCTAAGTGACCTCCGAATGTGTTTTTAATATTAGCGGTTATGGTTTTCGAAGGCCGTATTTGTTACAGATAATTAGTTCAGTTTAAGAAATTATTGCAACTTGTATCTTTTTAAATTCCTACTTTTTTCTGAATCACGTTTTCGTGTTTATTTTCCTACAAAATTTTAAGATATTGATTTAACACAAACCTTGTAATCTTTCCATTTCGTCGGAAGGGCCATTATCATGGAGATTATTAAGTAGCTTTCAGTGATCTAAATTACTGATATTTAACCCGTTCAAAGAACCGACACGACTGGGAGCACTAATGGCTGTAGTCGCTGATTTAAATCGTTCTTTGTATTCCATGAATTTATATTACTGGGCTTTTCATATAATTTGTATGAGCTAACTTCAGACGTGTGTTGATACATAATATATTGTGCTTCAAAAACTCACGGAAAGCTATTTGTAAGACTAGTTCCAAATGTTAAACTGTTAAATCGCTTTTTTTAATTTTATATGGGTTTAAAAAACTAAATCTGCATTGAAGCATCAGACACGGAAATGACATTATCAGCGGCTTTGCTGTGTTATACATTTTAATTTATTCTACAAAACCTATTCAAGAAACCTATTGTAAATTTTCAGTTTGAACTTAAAACGAATGTTTAAAAATGTAGAAAGAAGGCGTTGCTTATGAAATTTAAGAGTAAAATATAGCTTTAATCCCGATTATAATTAAAACTTAATAAAGATCTTAATTTATTATCGATGTTGTTCCGTGTTTCCAATCGGTGACGATTGCTGTCCTGGCGACATTCGGCCAATTCTTTACTAATAGACATCAAGAAATATTTTCTGTTCTCCTTTGGTTGGATACTACTCAAAATAAATACATATAACAACATTAAATGAAAATAGACCAAAATTTTAGTGATTAGAAAAGTCTAATTGCATCGGGTACAGATAATTGCAATGAGAATAACGTTTCATCTTTATTTCATTATTCACATTTTAATGAGAATTTATTTTATGCACCGCTTATAATTATTTAACTAACTAACCTTTATTCCACATAACGTTATTCAAACAAAAAATGAAACTGAATTTGATAATTAGTTTATTAGTTATGATTGATTTCCGCTGACACTTTAATTGTTGTCATACTTGATTTTGATTTAACATTTATTTTATTGTTCTCGTCGTTGATATATATTTTAATGTTTAATTTTAATGTTATATACTCATATAAATAGATAATTATGAAAAATGATTAACACATAAAGTTATCGTTTTAGTTAATTATTCAACTTGGAAACTAAATATAAAATGTACATAATGAAAAATGTCGACAGAAAACGCGGTATCAGAAAGTGAGGTAAATGCAGCATCCCTATATCGGTCGCTTATGAAATCTTGAACATTCTAGGAAGGAAAGTGGAAGAAAAGTGTGAAGTGCTTAAAGCAATGAGTACCCTATGCAGACGGTAAAGTTAACCGCGAACGAGCTGCATGGAAAGCGACTACGGAAAGATGCGCGAGCTGCTGAGTAAGCCCGTTCGGAGTTGATACACGACTTGTTATAGTTCAGAACTCATTTTAAAAATACTTATCTTTTATTTCTCACAGAAATGTGCATTTTGTTACCCGTAACTGAACTCTTAACCCTATACCGAAGACCCTATTTCAGGGCTACCTCATTTTATAAAATAGGTATAGCATTAGGTAGGTAAATAATTCGACGTCTTCACCGAGGCTAACTTGTTGGTTCCGCTGGAATACCGCTAGAATCGTAGTTTTTTATTTCTCGAATAGACTCCCTCGACCCGACTTAAGGGGCATTCAGTAGAGGTCAACATCTTTAAAATGAATAATTTTGGAATACGCAACAGAATACAAAAGTCTTTAATAGGACGGTCTATATTCATATTTGCTGATAAATATTCTTAGCTTAAGCAATTTATTTTAGACCAGCTTTCAGCCTGTTGCTTCGCCTGCGTGTCCGTAGAATGTATTCCTTCGTCTTGTACATACAAAGATCTTGCTGTTAATCCCAATCTTGCACCTGCTTTCAATTCTGGTTTCGATACTGTTCTTGATTTTGATCCCAGTTACGAATTTTATTCTACTTTCGGTTTCGGTCCTGGTCCTCTAAATTCTACTTCACATGCCGCTTTCAATTCCGATACAGCGCAAGGTTCCAATTTGTACAAAGCCAGGACCCTTTATCGGTTCTACTACTAAATTATTAGTAAAGTTATTTGTAAAACCGATAAAAGGAATGCTATAGTAATGATGAACAAGTACGATTGCAATAATAAAATTAATAATGCAATTAAATATGAAAAATAATTCCAAAAATTACAGTAGGATCCCACCAATAACCATACTGCGGAGGTTAAATAAAATTTAGCGTCTTCTAAATTTTTATTAACTAAAGAATCCTACAAAAGAAATTTAATATCGATGAATCCACTGGCCCTTAGATTGTATAGATTGTCAAAAGTACATAAAGAAGGTGAGCCAGTCCGTCCAGTAGTATGATAAGTGCAGGCGCCGACACAAAAACTAGCTAAATACATTAATAATTTAATAAAAGAAAAAATTCATTCAACCAAAAATATAGTTTGATGAATAGTTGAGACCTGGTAAACGAAATTAAAGATGTTGTCCTTCTAAATAATACCATACTGATCTTATTCGATGTTCACAGTTTGTTTACTAATGCTTTTGGAGAATACTTAACAATTATAAAAGATAAGTTAAAAAAACCAAAAAATACATTCAGGCGAGAAGGACGATATCTTAACATTAACGGAATTGTGTATGACTCAAAATTATTCCTATAATGATAATCAATTTTATATGCAAAAAGAGGGGCTAGAGTTCACCTTTGAGTCAATTAATGGCCGAAATTTTTATGGATGAATTCGAAAATAAATACATAAGCAACAATAATAAATATATTCTTTTTAATTTTAGATATGTAGACGATATTGTCAGATGTTGGTTCGGTGATTAGACTGAAGTAGAATTGTTTCAAAATTATATTAATAATATACATCCCCAAATCGAATTTAAACTCGAAAAGGAAACAAATGATTCAATATTTTTTTTGAATGTAACTATAGCTACAAAAAAATAGTAGACATGAATTTAAAATATACAGAAAACTCACTTGCAAAGATACTACAATACCCATTTCTTCTTGTCATCCATGGCAACACAAATTGACGGCTTCTATGATACCTGTGATACTATCTCTCGAAATCTATGATACATCGGTTATTCACTATACCTCTCAACTATCATAATTCCTCATTAGAATTAAATGATATTTATAATATAGCATTTGCAAACGGGTATAGTAAAAAATGTTATAATGAACTCATTAATAAAAAGCAAAAAAGTATTATAAGGAATAGTATCAATCCAACACAATCACAAGATCAAAAAAATATGTAGTTAGTTTGATATATTATGGTACAATTTCATAATATATATGTATAATGCTTTCAAAACAAATAAAAATGTAAAATAATATGTAATCATAAAGATAAATAGCAAAGTAATAAAAAATCTGGAATTTACAAATTAACTTGTGTTGAATGTAAATCGAGATATATATACATATCGGCCAAATTGGACGTTCTTTTGAAACTAGATACAAGGAATATATTTTGGCTTTTAAAAATAATAAATCAGACAGATCTTATTTTGCTAAAAGTTTAATAGAAACTGGCCATAAATCCAATAACGATCACTAGTTCGATGTTTTTCATGTATGTGAGAAGGGATTACGTTTAAATGTTTTGGAATCTTTTGAAATTTTAAAACATAAAGATAATAATAATATGCTCAATTACAAAATTAACATTTAGAACTCGCTATTATTGTACGCTTGCCTGTGACTATTTGGGTTATGGTTGGTGACGGTTAGTCTGTGATAATTGCCAAGCATGTCTATTGGTGGTGGTCTGTGACTGCTAGTAGAGGTGCTTTCGTCACCCTTTGACGTATTGCATGACAGCGGTTCACGTAGCGAGGTTGGGTCCGCATTTATCGGTTGTTTTAACATTCTTTACACCGTGGTGAATGTGACTGTCTGCATTTTCCCTGAAGATGTGCCTCGTTGGCATGAAATGTACGTAGAAATTAACAATATCACAATTAGTGGACTAAGATAAATAAACAATTAACACTTGCTTATGTGTTTGATATCTGTCTATCCCCTCGAATCGCTATTCGATTCCTTGAATAGGGATTCGAAGTAGAAGAACAGATACGAGGGTCAGTGGTGGGTTGCATGCTGTACGTGAATTTATGTTGCAGGTGAGCGTCTAATTATGGATTTCCGCGAATTAACACCTCACACAATATAATATTTTTCTCTTTTATTATCTTTTTCTTATCGTCCCCTCTCCGCTTTACTTTTTTATACATACCTTTAATGTACAGATACAGCCGATTATACTATTTTATTATATTCATAGATTGAATTTTGTTTTATTGAATTTTTAACTTTATGTTTAAGACTGTGCTGATAGGGCGTTGATGTCGTCATGTAATTCTTGGCCACCAAAGAAGTGTTAATGAAATAGAAGTATTTAACGAAATGATATCATTGAACTTCACGTAACCTTTCCAAGTCTAGCCTGCAACCTACACACAACGCTGTATTACAAATTAGTACTTGCCCTTCTACAAGTTGAAAATCGGTTTTCTTCTGTGTCACCCGCAAATAAAATTTATAAAACAATGTATACATATACATTATCCCCACTTTTAAAACATATTCGGCATGCATTGGAAACAAAATTAAACAAAGGGTAATGAGCTTTTCAGTAATGAACGAGATATACAAATAAGTATAACATACAAAATAAACAATAAAATCACACCTATTTCCACAGAGCTAGGCAGAGACTACAGACTCCCACATTGCACGACCTTTGTATACTTCTAATGATTCACTGTGGTCCTTAAATCGTTTCATGAAAGGTTGAAAGGTTTGTTTTTAATTTCCAACGGGTAACCAAAGCAATTTTTGTACGCCTCGATCACGAACGCTGTCACATTCAAACGGGATTCTTTAAATATATACTCGCCGTAGATGAAACAAAAATGGTTCAGATCATTCACATACACACGTCTCGACGATGCCATGTCAAATTATGTTACAAAAAAAAATGAAGGTACATTTAAAATCAGAGACGTCAAATTAGTAAACATCACGTGATAAAAATCATTCATCAGACAAAAGTTGCAATTTTGTTGTGCAGTATAATATTACTGCGTATAGAGAAGAAAACTCAAAGCATGATTTTGCGTTATGTTTTGCGGTCATTGAAATATAATATGTAACTCAATTTTTGCGGTGCACCGTACCGCAACTATCCAACGAGTAAGCAACGCCCGTTGCGACGAGTTGTGTTTTGTTCGAATAAATAACTCATAAAAATGCCTGGTAGTGTTCTCAAAGACTGCTCTAAACACTCAACAACATCAAAAAAAGTATGGTATAGCATTTCATTGGTAAGTAGTCGTAAAAACGAACTTTTTAATTTAATATTTTTCGCAATGTAATAACGCTCACGAGAATAAAGCGACGTTACACTACGTTGAACGAAACGCATAAGTGCAGTGCAGTTCTTGGCACTTACGATGATTTCGTCGCGAGAAATCTATAAGCGATCTAACGCTGCATGTTCAATAGTTTGATTATTAAACGTAAATAATGTTTTAGCGCTGTAGCGAACTTTAGTTTTAACTCTTACTAAAAAGAAGAAAGACTTTTGCTACAAAACAATATTCCATACCAAAACCGTTTTATACATCAAATACAGTTATGTACTGCGGTTGGTGGTGATGGAGGCCGCAAACTCATACGCACGACTTAATACGTTGGCATTGGCTTTCAAGGAAAATAAAAAATAAAACAAAAAAGCCACACTAGATCAAGATCCACTTCGGGCGCTCAGACGATAGCCGTGCGTGTCTTGTAGGACAATGGTGCGCCACTCCGAGTCAAAAAACAAATTCCAGTTTCTACCTCAGAAGCCTTTGGTGTTTTATTTGCCGCATTGAAAGTAACTCTACTATAACACTCAAAATTCTTCATTGAAGATTTTGAGGTTTTAATGAGAATCACCCGTTGATTTGAAATTCTAACTACAACTTCAAAACTCTCATTAAGTCAAAAGTTTAGAAAATTTTTGCTCCAATGTAAAAAAAATGCAAATTTTATTTATGAGTAACCAGATTATATGAGAACTATGATATATTTTACATGTTCAAGTTATAAGTTTTACTATATTATTATTGAAATTATATCTATTATTATACGGCTATCAAATTAATTTATTGCTCCATTTTTGCGTTATTACGCAGTTGATTTAATGTGAAATGTATTATTCTTCAATATTATACTATGTTTTTGCGAATAAAATAATTTTAATTAAAATTACGTCATATGAGGATTTTGAGGTTTAAATCCGTATAAATTAATCTTTGAAGTTTTTGAGGGTCAAATGTGGATCATGTAGTTCCAGTTTGTTTCTCAAAGTTGTAAAACCAACCGTAAGTAGGATTTTGGGGTACAAACTAGGATTACTTTCAATGTTGAATCCAATCTTTACATCTCAAGCTAGTCCTCGAAAACCTCACTGAAGATTTTGAGGTTTTAATGAGAATTCATTTTTTGACTCGGGATGTGCACGAATAGTAAACCCTGTATATGGATGTTCATTTGGGTTTAATATTCCTCAGCCTTGCACGATTCTTAATGGCGTTGCATGTATTTGTACCAATTTTTTGGTAGGGATAATATAATATTCCGAAATCATTTTTGTATAGTTCCCAATAAATTCTGTACTTGGAATTCAGATTGACTTATGTTGAAGTCTCGTTTCTTGTGTGCTATATTAATTTATCGTAGTAATGGAATAAATTAAATATTATGTCCTTTGAAAAATGTATCAATAATAAATAATTTATTTACTGATATAATTAAAAACTTTAGACGCTTGCCTGCAACATGCATTAACATCAGCATGCAACCTACCGCTGACCCTCGAATCTGCCTCTCCACTACGAATCTCTATCCAATTGGTTGAATATTGATTCCAGAGGATTGACAGATATCGAACACCTAAGCAAGTGTTATTTATTTTTATAATTATCTTATTCCGCTAACTGTTAAACTGTCAATTCTACGTACGTTTCATGCCAACCAGGCACATCCTCAGGAAATTGCCGACAGTTAAATACACCCTTGTGGATGTGACTGTCGACAATGTTAATGCATGTTGCAGGCAAGCGTCTACTATGGATTTCCGCGAATTAACACCTCACACAATACAATATATAAAAACTTTAGCTTCGTTTTCCTCATTATTAAAAAAATCTTTACAAAACGTTTACCAAATGGCATAAGAAATATATCTAATCTGTTGTTTCACTTAAGTTATCACTTATTATTTACAAATGTCGGAATTATTATTTGTTAATGTATAAATAAAGATAATATTGGAAACGTTCTACATTGATTATTAATAATTATTAAATAATATGTCTATTAACTTTTCCATTTGAATAGAGTTATGTTATAAATACTTGCATAAATATGTTAGTTAGTATTATATAAATGACATTCGAAATTGACAAAGAAAAGTTTAAAATCGGCTAAATGAAATTTACAAATCCACATGGCACTATTTAATGAGTTTCATTTCTAGTACATACTATAATATATACAAATATTTTTTTGACAAGAAGTATACAATGTCGCATTCTGAAAAATATACTTTTTATATAAATCTTAATTATAGTCCCTCTATCTGTCGGAAATTAGCCAAAAGAAATAGATAGCAATGTTATGTAGTTACATGCATAGTTATCTTTAAATCGCTAAAAGATTGTTTCACCTATTTTAGGACACGAGTTTAACACGCAGGACAGAAACAAATTGTGACAGTCATACTTGTCGGACGGCATTAAAAATTCATTACGTGTCTCATACATAATTAATAGAACAGGAGCGTATACACTCTTACATTCGACCTTGGCGTTCGCTCACTCTCTAGCTCGGTGTTAGCCAAATCACAAATTTGTTTAGCGCATAAAAAGCTGGTCAAGTGCTTATCGAACCACCTGCAGTGTTTTAAGACGAAATTATAAATTATACGTTGGAATAAATAAATTTTATAAATTTATAAGAATACTAGCTTTTGTCCGCAGCTTCATTCGTGTAAAGGGAAAATTGATATCTATAGCGAAACCGGAATCAAAAGCAGGAAATAAAAAAAAGAAAGAATCCGCTATAGGTGCACGCAAGGGGAGCCACGCACGATAGTCAGTAAAAAACAATTCTCGGTAAATATGACAATGATGAAATTGAAATTAAACAAATAGTTTTTTTTTTATTTAAGGCGTGATTCGCTATTTTGCTAGAGCGATATAGAACAGGATAACATTTTTTCTTTAGAATAGCAAAATAATCTATTTAAAAGAGTAAATCGTAGCAAAAGAGTAATATTTTTTATGATGAGGTTAATAAATATTAATTTTTTTTGACGTCACGTAAGTTTCCCTTTTTATCACCGATCGGAGAGGGGATATTTAATTTTTAATATATATCTCTTTATTCGATGCAGAGAAATGTTTTTTCATTAACTTATGCAGTATTCAATTCCAAGTAGATGCCGCATGTCGAGCACTGCCTATCTCTGTTTCTCATTATATCGCACGCAAAAATAACTTGAACGCAGCTCGTATTTTAGGATACATGATCTCGCGTAGAGATACACCTCTCATCCTATAGTAGGCTTTTCTCTCCATTTTACTAAAGAGGCTACGTTGTTTTTGGGTTTTTGTAAGTGTTTTGAGCTGCTTGTTTCGTCATAGAACTTTAAACAGTGTTTTTTTTCGTTGGTAAGGCGGTTGCATAGTCCAGAAAGTACGAGTTCAATTGTCTCAGTCGCCGTCGCGCCTCCTTAAAGAACGTACGCGCTTCCACCGCCGCCAGGCAAGTCATCCTACGAGACCTCCTATTTTTGATTATGAGGTGTGAAATTATGGTGACACCAAAATGAAATAAAATTTAGGCAAATGAATGGAACCAAACGAAATATCCTTGATGTGGAACGCGAGCCAGCGATGTTTACTATCGCCTTTAAGTAATAAATTACATCATCCGGTCTATTAACAACTGGCAGATCGTTGTCGTTAACTAATTAGGTTCTGCAAGTTACGTAAATATTTCTCAGAAAGCACAGCCTTGAGCAATTATGTTTGGTTTGAAAAAGTATGAATGTACAGTACATAAGCCCAAACGAAATCGGTAAAATTTAATATAAACACGGAAACTTGAGTGCTTTTCTCGAAAATAATATATAAATAAATCTGATCTCTGCGGTGGACTATTTCATATGATATTGATGATGTGCTTATACAAAAATAACATCAATACATGTAGATGCATTCATATCGATAAAAGAAGCATTCCCACAAAAAAATAATCTGGCACAATAACAAAATGTTTAAGGGAATCATTTATAACTAATTATAATAATTTACACTGCAGTACTTTATTGATTCTGTTTTGTTTTAAAAGTAAAAAAGGAATAGATTTGAATGTAAATAAATTAAACTCTAAGACGAAAAAAAGAAGTATATCGATTAGTTTGAACTGACCAACTGGTTTAATTCATACATAAAAATCAGATCGTCTAAATGCATTTCTAATGTTCTGTAATATCATTTTTCAAACTCACTGTCTACAACGATGGGCTAATAAATAAACTTTTAGTTATTTGTCTTAAATAAATGAGTCGAAATCGATCGATGTACATATTATATAGAGCATATTTATAAGATATTTAAAGTTAGAAGGAACTAATAAGAATACAGCGGTAGCGGAAATTCTATTAAGTTTATTTTTTTCTCTAACGAGAAACCGAAATCCATTTTTTTCTAAATTTCACATACGTATGTATAATTTTACAGTTTAGTTACAACACAAGCTATACATCTGTCTTATTTTAATGCTTCATAGATCTTTCTTAAAAAAAAGAAAAACAAAAGTCTGTCTACCCTATTTTTCTTTTATTGCTAGAAACTATAATTATCACAGTAATAAAAGTTTAAGTAATTATATATAGAGTTTATTTTTTATATTGAATATATATTATTAAATATCGTACAATACCACAAATTATTGAAGATATTATCTTACATATGAATTTACAAGCATTATTGGGTTGCCGTGATTTATTTTATCCAATGGCCTTGATTTTTCAGCTGCTCTACACATACCACTGAAAAATATTGATGTCTTTATTAGTTACATGTCACTAGTAAATAAAATGCATAAAATATTTCGGATATATTTTTAGGTGTACATCGGCGTTTTAAATTAGATAGGTTTTACCTTAATGAAATACCTATTTCTAGCACTCTCGTCCGTGTGACGAGTTTAGCGACCGAGTAAATACTTCTAACGAGTACCTCCGCCTAATCTTGCAAAGTAATGAAACATTTATTATAGGTTGCGTTCGCGTACACGAATTCCAGTTAATCTTTTCACGTTAACGTAATACGAAAAGAATAAAAAGGCTTTCAAGTCGTCGACGAGGGCTCGGTGCGCCTCGCGCCGCACAGTGGAACATTTTGGTTTCGACGGCAGCCATTAGATTCCATACGATTCTCTAAATTTAGTAGTCAAATAGGCAATTCGATAGACTTAAATCTTGTGAGATAGTCAAGCAAGACTAATATGATTTTAAACTCTATCATAGATTGCATTACGCCGTGCTTTGCCTTTATCTATAATAAGTGTCTAGATGAAGCCGTGCTTCTCGGTTTCATGAAATAAAGTAAAGCAATTCCTTTATTTAAAGGTGTACTGTTACAAACCCCGACAACTTTCAGATAATTAGCAAAATTTTCGAAAAATTTATCTTAATTTATAAGTTTCGAACAAATGAATTAAGATAAATTTTTCGAAAAGAAACTTTTATAATAACAAATTAATGATCTAATAAACAGTTCGGTTTTAGTCGGAATCGCTCACCTATCTATGCTTATGCTGGCGTTGAGCCACCATAGCTTGATATCGTACGGCATTTGACTCTAGGGACATGGCACGGATACTCATAAAATATTCGTGCTGCTGAAACGGGCCATTCTCGCGGTTTTGTAAACCGCGAGAATGGCCCGCTCGAACCTCGTGTATCTCTTAATAATATGTTTAAGGAAATTGATTGAAAAAAATAAAGTGAATTTAATAGATATTAAATATAAAAAAAAATTAGACATGCTTAAAAGAAAAAGAAATTTTGATCAACATAACTCTACCAAAAATAAAAATAAACTGAATTTACATGTTAGTCGACTAAGCAAAGTTACGAATTCATTTAGATGGCTCTGTGTGCGCATCTTCAATAAGGTTCCTGCTAATATACAAGATTTATCCTTTTATAAACTTAAGAGCATTATTAAAACATCGCTTAGTAAAAAAGGGTGTTATTTTTGTGAATATTTGAAGACAAATATCCATGGCGTAATCGGCTTAATTTATAACCGGGCTGTTTTGTTCGTCAATTGTTGTGTATTAATTTTAGCTATATACGATGAAATTATTAAAGGCTTACCCTTAAGTTTTTAGGTCGTTCTTTTTAAGTAATAACTGCCTTCCGAACGAGAGGTAAAGTATAAATATACAAAAAATATTATATATTTTAAGTGTTATTTTATAGCCTATAAAATAAAGATATATTTAATTTGAATTCAATTACGCGATACAATCCTATACGGCCCTGGCGTTGATCGATAGTACTCGTTTTATAAACTCTTATACATCAAGGAGTAATTTGATGTTTATTAGAAACTATTAAAAATGGTTATGTGCGGATGGTCCAGATGCAACCCATCTAAGAAAGAACACTCATAGAATTGTACATTCCACGTCTAAGTAAACTGAAATGTTCTTTTATATAAGGTGATGTTTTATAACTATCAATAAAGTTTTGTATACAGTATAATCGGAAAAGAAATCGCTTTTAATTAAATTAATTCTCTTAGTTCATATTCATGTGTAGGAATGAGTTTAAATTAAAATAATAGCAGATACATGATTGTTTTTACTCATAAGCTCCTTTTGTATAGACATTTTCACCACTTTTCTCACACGCACAATACTCGCACTCATAATTTTTTATTTTGGTCCCGCCTCAGCAAAGTTGCTCTAATTTAACGGTAGCATATACATTAAATCTGTGATTAAACTGCATGTCAGTAGTGTATTCTTAAATGTTACCATTTTAAGAAATACCAAATTGTATGGCATTGTAAGTTCTCTTTCAATTTCATAAAATTTATAACATTATGTAATTTTTCTTTTATTTTCGTGAGTAGGGAATTTACAGCTCAAAGTATTGTTGTCATAGTATTGTTAAGTCATAGTAATGATTTTTATAATTGATGTTAGAAAAATGTTAAGACATTAAATGAATTGTTGATTTGTACGGTTCACGAAGATAAAAAAATATATTAAGATTATAAGGTTTGAGTTTAGATTTGGAAGAAGCGAATATATGCGATGGGAGGATCGGCAATGGTTGCCTTAGGAAAACGTACACAGATGAAATTGGTAGTATACTAAAAAAAGCCAAATTTTAAACACTCGAAATCGAAAAGCTTTCACGAAAAGTTTGATAGATGTCAGTAAAGCTAGATAGACATGCCAAGATCGTACGATGTGGAAATCTTTGGTCTCTACCTACTCTTTTGGGAAAAAGGCGTGAGTTTAATAATAACAGTAATAATTGTGCAAGTGTATTTCTGAACTAGCGCGACTACCACATAGATGTGACCCGGATGTGGTCCGCATAATCGTTTCATTCCCGTTCATATTTCCGATTATTGGAATATTAATCTTTTCCCGAAATGGAATATTGGTTTTATGTTCAATATTGATTCGGTCTCCGGTGAAAAAAGTTATAATCGCATGGAGCATTCGAGAAATATTGACATTTAATTTAAACTTGTGTTTAAAATGTTTAAAAATGTGTTGATAGTCTGCGCAACAGATTTGTAAATTGAGAGTTGTTAAAACAAATATTCGTTGTTATTTCGGGAGAAGACTCATTTAGTAAAGTATTATTTCAAACACAGTCACGGCCAGGTGCTGTTTTTAAATAAAAAAAATATGAGCTTTAAATGACGTAGAAGTTTTATCGCACACGAGCATCAATTATAACACCAATTATTATATATAGTACATACTCTATGTATGTTTCCTGTGATATAATCATTCATCATCATCAACATCATTCAAACACGCTCTGTAAGAATATGGCTATTTTTTTTTCAATATTTGGGTAAATAGTATGAAATCAGAATATGTAAATATTTAGAATTATCTGAGAACACTCTAAATTCCGTTACATGACATTACATAAAAATATACACTGGTATTTATAAAAATTGGAAAACTCATTTCTTCAAAGTTTTTGTCATTAACTGTAGCGAACAGCCCACTGTGCGCTGTACGCTGAGCACAGGAAGGAAGCGGTTCTCATAATTGGAACATTCGGCTTTGATATTACCCTAAATTTCGAGCACTCTGTATTAAATAGCGAATGGCGTGCCGGTATAATACCTACTCGTAAGATCAAAATGACGGACTAGCTTTTGTTATAATACAACTTTTTAATAAGTAACGTGATGTACTATTTTTCAATTAAATAACAATGTAACCACACTTGTTTTACAAGAAGAGATATTTTTTCATTAACTTATATGTTAAGCTCGTTAATTGTTCATATTTTTGCTTTAAAATATGATCTCTAATATAAATTTTCAGATCACTCCTTGGGTTTTTGTTGGGATTTTTTAAATAAAATCAATACTCACGAGAGCAGAGACTAAGAGATTATTTCTTGAATAAATTGAAATTCAAAAATATTACAGATGTTGATTTAACTCTTCTATCTCACAAACCAGGATTAGAACGCTAAAAACCCAACATGCAATCTGAAATCCATGTGAAATCTTCTAACATTTAAAATGGTAACTCCAATCTGTAATCACTCTCATTATTTAGAAGATGAAGACTCGTCCTAATTCTGTTCTTGGTTTATAGCTGTTCCAGTTTTTACATGGAATTGTCTCTATGATAGACAAATACGATACAGAAACATATAAAATAATTGATTTTTTTTTATTTCACTGCAACATATTTAAGAAAGATAATTACATGAAATAAAAATTACATTACATTTTAATCGATCTCTTTTCGGACAAAAACATAATTATTATGGAATTTTCAAAACAGATTAATAATATTTTATTTGTATGAGAACATTTATCCAAGTGAGTGCGTCCTAAAATGAATAACATATTTAAGCGCTAAATTGGTCTAAGGCAATGTTTTACAAGTTTTTATCAGAGTAAACAAGAAATGAATTTACTCCTGGTAACGATATGTACGTTACAAAATTTTCGTATAAATCAAATGAACTGAGATTCAAGGCCGTGAATTGCAGTATTTGAAACCTATTTGATTATTACAAATGAGTCAAAATTTGCGTCTTATATTTGCTTGCGAAGATGACTATATAAAACCAAGCGAAACGTCCTGATTTTTAAGTCTGCGCAGTATTACTGTCTCTGGTAGCATATCGTGGGTACTTCCGTTTTACGTCTTTTTCTACGATTTTTTCTTACTTAACTGCATTCGTTACATATGATTCGATACGCGCTTTGTATACGTTATCAAAAGATACAAATAGATGCCTATTTGGACAGACAAATGAAAAAATTACAAACCAAATGCGAGTCGGCATCGTATCGAAATGTTGCATACTTATAAATCATAGACCTTTAATTTTTTTTCTTTTATCTAATTAGCATTTTTCATATGTCACAAGATTTTGAATTCAAGTTGTCTTGAACTTAATCCCTGTGTTCTGAATTCCGACTGTTCTGCCGTCGCGATCGCGATCGCCTTCGGTCCAGTCCCTGGACCACCCGTTTAGTTTAGGGTGTTAGTGTGTCAGTGTTCCTCCGAGCCGCGTCCCGGAGTGTCGGGCTCCGCGCGTGTATGAGTGTATGTGATGCCGTGCAGTGTACATCGAGCGGCGAGAGTTATACCATGTATGCATTCGTCCCGGTGATATGCCCCGGTTTACCGCACCGTCTGCACGCCGACCCCGCGTACGGTTTCTGCGCCTAGGGAGCGCTCCCGCACGTTCACACTCCAGATACCGATCGCTATTTTGTTATTTCGTGTGTTCTCCACGCATAAATGGTTTGCCATTGACTACGTGAAGACGACCACATGTTAACCAGCAGCAGTCTTTGAGGACGGACTTGCTCAGCGTCACGGTTAACGGTCAAACTCTGTTATTGATGGTCAATCCAACTTCGAATTTAATTCAGTAATGTTACGTTACGTCTTCACGTAACGGTTATAGGCCATTTTTGAATTTTTTTAATTTATATTCAGTGATTTAAGGGCTCAAAGCCCTCAACCGGAACCGTTAGATTTATAACCGCCTTTTCACGGTTTCTTGCCACCCCCCCTCCACTTTACGCTTTATAAGCGTCGTCTATTATTAAATCTATAACACATGGTAATAGGTAAGTTATAGTTATTTTTGCCTCTTCCCGGGGCAACATCGTCACCTATGACATTATTACGTCGTGGTAACCCGGAAGGGTTTCACGACCTTCGCGCCATTGACACTCCTGTGCCTTTTGGCTGCTTAGACGAAGCCTAGACAGCCTACGGGCTAAAAAGGCAGGCGCCTTAACATTTCAGGGGGTTTTTAGTCCGTGCGAATCAGATACACCCCGTGCGCCCGGGCGCACGGACTGCCCATAACAGGTTTTCCCCTCGGTCCTCTTCGCACGGGGAGAAATACAAAGAAAAAAACCCATTTTCCATATTTTGTTTCAAAATTCAATGGTTTTAGAAATCAGAAGTAAATATTGGATTTCCTTACATATTTTCAGTTTATTTTAAAATGTGTATTGTAAAATTACAAAGGAATATAATTGTATATTTCATAACAAAACTTTTATTTAATACGCCACATACCTAGTTCCCTAGTAGTCGTTTTTTTTTTTTTTTAATTTTATAATTCTTATCCCCAAATTACTCTCAAAATGAGAAATCCGTTATTTACACTACAAATTCGTACTCTAGTAATCCAACTTTAGATATATGCCGAATTTTATCTTTTTTCGTTATATACATTCGGAGAAAATCATCAGTAATGAGCAAACAGACAGTAGTAATCTTATATTGATTATGTTTTTTTCACAGGATTGTCAGAACTTTAATAAATAAAAAAAGTCTGTTTCATATTTCGTAAAATATCAAAATATCACGTAAGGGAACAGGTATGGCCGGCCACGACGACAAGCAACTGAGTTCGAATTCCGAGGGCCTGCACCAATTAGTGTTTTTCTAATTTATATACGAATTGAAGTTATTCCTTACCTTAATAGCTTAGACGTGACGAAAACTGTATGTCAGAGAAAGATTTGCATCTACGAAAAAAGTACATCTATGTAGTTCAACATACATCAGGCCAGAGTGGACTATTACACCCATCAGAGCATAATGCCCTATTATTCACATAAAAGACCCGTGTGCGACAGGACTTTGTGTAAATTGTATGAGTGGGTGAATATACAGTCGTACAATTTTAGGATAGTACAAAGTTAATGACGTGTTAAAAATTCATGCTCTAAAATGAGTGTACTTTGAAAACGGCGGACAACAACTTTAAATAAAAATAAAATAAAGCGGTTATCGCTAAGCCGCGTTCCTTTGAATTAAGAAAGCGTGTTGAATTAATAAACAGAAACATCCTTCAAGTGCGAGACGAACCGTGGTATGAGGTTCTGCATTTAAAAATACAAAGCAAACTCAGTTGGGTGCGCCTCCGATAGACCCTGTCCTGCAGCCTCGTAATGGTAACACATGAAAACTCTTAACACGAAAACTGTTCAACCAATGCTGATGGTAGGTGAGAGCTGTTTAATAACACAATTTATGGATAGAAATGAAAAACAGTAGTCTAGAGTAACGGTTTTCAAAAAATTAATGCACATGTTCAATGTCATTTCTTCCAATGAAATATTCTAATGCGTATCGCTCTGGATTTCCCCAACTTATGGTCGTAGGCCGCCTGAAACCCACGACGGGGCGCGACCTCGATCAGGTCGATAGTGAACCTAGTTCATCGGCAGCGCCTTGGATTGCGACGGCTAGTTCGTGAGCATTACTCAGGAACCTTTTTCTTACGGCGGTTATCGGTCTTACGAGCAAGCTAGTCTGCCCGTTTCCATTTCGACTTACCAGTTATATGAGATGCTGTTAAACTAGTTCTCCTGTGGATTTTATTTCGCAGAGGAGCGTGTTCTTTTACATCGCACGCTAAAAGAGTTTTTGCTTATTTCTAAGACCACGTCTGGCATCTGCATCAGTGGCTACATGTATTGTTCAATGACTTACGTTTTAAGGCAATAAGATATAATTAACTTAAAGATGCCTCATACTTTCACAACCGCTGCCCAGGTAAAATTGAATTGTTCGTGTAGGTCATTTATCCAATTGTATACATAACACTATTTGAAACAGTCGGACAAATGCTAGTTCAACTTGCGAAGAGGGTTCCGTACGTTAAATATCTATCATATTTTTACATTTGACCCAAATTAGCTTGTGTAAATAAATAAATAAATATATATATATATATATATATATGATGCCAAATCATAGAGTAAAATTGTTGATCTTTTTTATTTTTTTTCTAAACTAATGTTTATTTCCTAAAAGGGCACTCACATCCCTTTATCTTTTCACTAGGCTCACCGGTTTCGGGTGTTTATAATTAGATTTTTTTTTAATATGCCGTCGATCCCGTCTGCATTGGATTTTTTAGAGCGACCCTTGTCGTTCTTTACATTCACTCTATAGATTTGTTTTGTCGGTCTATTGCTAAATTATTGTTTATTGTTAAGTTTTGCCCTAAGTAGGTCACAATTCAAATTTTTAGAATTGATTACTTAGAAAATGAAAAATAAAAAAACATATTTAAAGTAATAAAATGAACTGCTTTGACAACTTTATTATGTATATTTTATTCATCTGCTATTTGTTTTTACAGATTATCAGCAAAAATAAAATTGTTTGTTTAAGGTCAATATGAATTTAACGCGAAAAAATGGTTTTTAACAATTTTCTATGTATTTCGTTGCCATTTAAAACAACAACAAAGTTAGAACGGACTTCAGTTGGCCTTTCATGATGAAACTCCATCCATTGCCACTGTTTATAATTGTTTTAACGAGTTTAAAGGTGACCGCATTAATCTGATTGAGGATCTGCGTGAGGATTATTTTTCTATGGCGACGACATCAACATCAGTGCTGTACAGCTTATGATAATCACTGATAAAACAATGACCTACCAGTAGATTCGGACAAGCTTAGGCATCGTTATGAGTCAAGTACACAAAATCTTTTATGAATATATTTAGCGGTCAGGATGCTTTATATTCGGTGGATACCTCTTAATTTCACCGATGTTCAAAAACTCCGTCGCGTTAATTAATGCCGCGAAACGATGCAAAGATTTTCCGGTGGTGACTCAAAGGCTGTGTACGACTTAGTTACAGTTGACGAAAACTGGATTTACTGTTACGATCCCGAAACCAAAAGACAGTTTGCTCACTGGGTATTAACTTTCGAGGAGTGGCACTATAAAGTAAAACAAGGTCGAAACGTCGGAAAAAAAATGGTGGTGTCTTTCTTCAAAATGACTGGTTATTATGCAACAATTACTTTAGAATATAAAAAATAATCATTGGAAACTGGTAGATTAATATTTGTTTGCTTCTTGTTTTAGAAAAAGTTCGGTAAAAACGACCGCGCAATAGAATTTTCCTTTATCATGAAAACGCCTCACCACATACCGCTAAACAAACAACTAGAAATACTATGAAAGACCATATGATTTTTATTTGTTTTCTTAGATAAAAGAAACACTTCGAGCAAAGTGGTTTTCAGATGCTGAAGAAGCAGTAGTGGTTGCATATGAAAAGGCTGTCGAAACGACCCCTAAGTTCTAGTGAGCTAAGTATATTTCTGAGTGGTTCCATCGAATGCAGCGATGTATTGATCTCAACGAACACTACTTTTAAACCATAATAGTTAAAACGACTAGAAAATCAAAAATTGATGATTTTCTAAGGACTTACAGTTCGACCTACGTACACACTAACTATGTACTCGAATATTTAGTGTCAGTTTATGCTGTATTTTGAAACAATTTCAATCTTTTTTCTTAAATAAGCTTAAAAATACTATTTTAAACTTATAAAAAAAAAACTGTAAATCAGTTAACCTTGCTAAGTCATCCCTAAAATTTTCCGTTATGATATTTTTCGATATGTTTTTGAGATTCTGGAGTTCAAAAACATAGTTGTCTCAGAGCCCAAAGACTTACCTTTAAGTTTTTCGGGGTCGAAAATTCGAAAACCTTTTGACGATGCATTGATCATTCCTGAAACTTTTTGCTACTTTCGAACTTATCTCCAAAATGTACATAGCAAAAAAGTAACGAGAAGTTTACATACAAACACACGCGCAAACATTCAGACATCGCTCAGGAAGTAGTGAAAATAAATTTGTATGACCCTAGAAATTCAAGTTCTGATGAAAACTCGAACTTAAAACGATAAATTCCCAATCTTTGAAAATAATTCAATTTTCTCAACGAGTTATACATACTCGAGACTTCTCATAAAAGACACGTCAAACTGATATGTCACATGGTATAATTTGCAAAACTTTTCATAATTTTCAAATTTAAGCAGCAAAAATGATCTTGATATTTAAAATTCACTTATTAACTTTACACGTGCGTGTTACGGACACAGACACACGTGTGTACCAAATGACAACTCAATCGGTCCGGTAGATTCAGAGCTAATTGACTGTGACAGATAGACAGACAGGTGCACGAACTATACTATAATATAAGAGTTCGGTTTTTTCATTCAAAAATATGGAATCCATAAAAAGAATATGAGTGATGTGTATTTTAAAGCAATGTCCGTTCCGCATCCTTATAACCCATCGGTCGAATTAAATTCCTGTCGTCGATTCTTTGAGCAAAATATTATGCCAATTACTCCCTTGAATTACTGATTTCGTATGCTACATTGAATATTTCAATTCTTTTGCAAATGTCTATGTTGTACGTGTTATTCGATACAAATATCTCAATAAACCTATTTCCATCACAAGTCGAATGTGAAAAATTATAAAACATCACGTCTACAATTTGTATATTACCAATGGCAACACTCATTAGAAGACGCTGCGTATTTTACTAAACTTTGCCCAGGCGAAGTCTTTAATATTATCTGCGGTAGTTTATGGATCAGATATTATGTGTGAAGCCTTTTTGTAAGCCAACTCGGGTGGGATTATGAAGTAAATCAACACGAAAAGACAATATTCACACATTTTGCATTAGCCAAAATATTAAACGGATGAAATCCGTTAACACCCGGTATAAGACTTATTAGTTAACGCACAAATCACACGTTAGCCGTTGTCACAGCAATTATAAACACATTTGCGCTCCTACAATTACGGCCCACCGCAAATTTTGGTAACGAATGGGCGGCGGCTCGCAGATAAAAAGCATTTGTCGTGATAAATTATATTTGAACTTAAAACCGATTAATTTTAATCAACTTTTGCGATCAAAACGAAAAAAATCACTCGATTTGATTGTAATTGTGTGTAATTAATAATTGCGTGAAACCTATATTGATACTATTTTAGTTTTAATTTAAAATAAGTCATGTCAAAGATCTAACATTTGACATCTTACCGAAATATACCAAAGAAAAGAAGCATCAAGATCATTTTCATTCAACATTGGCTTAAAAATAAACATGTGTATCACATACCTTCCTCGTAAGAAATATTTCTTGGTTTATGAATCTATTAGAAATCGATGATGCCAAGTTATTTTTAAATTTATTCGTTTATCATCAGTCTTATTTTCTCTTCGTTGTTTTAGTAATTTTTACGAGTGCCATCTTTGTTTTTAATATACTTTCCTGCTCCCAATTTCCCCTTTCACTCGCCCCAAGTAACCGCCGTACCGTTCGTTCTAAACCTTAGTTTCGTTCCTAATAGTTCTCTATTTTTGATTTCGATCTTCGATCCATATTTATTGTTTTGTTTTCCGATCCCAACTTCTAATCCTGGTTACCGATAGATTATTTAGTTTCGATTTCCAAATTCCATCCATGGTTTTGATCTGTAACTCGTGTTGTCGGTGTGAATGTTTAATTCCGAGCACCGGCCCCAAATATGTCGGAATCGGAACGTCGTACTCCCATATCTCACAGATATTTCTTTACTTTCAGTCCGTACATTCAGCCTGCTCACGATTTAGTCCTAGAAGTTATTTTAAACTTTCTAAAAAAGAAAATTAAAAAAAAATCGAATATTTGAGAAGTTGTAATTTTCATTCCAATTTTCGCAAATAGAGTTTTCATCGTGGCTGAAAATTTAAGCTCGAAATCTTAGAAAGTTACTTTGACAATTTTTACTTTTTCTTTAGATTTGTATTTTGTATTTTCGATGTCTGGATGTCTGCACAACAACCTACCAGAAATCTTACCAAAGATATTTTACCAATTATCTGTTACAAGATTTTCCGTTGTTAGCTATTTATTTGTCACCATTATAAGGCAGGAGTTGAGTTCTCTAACAGCTTACAATTTTTGAAATCATAAATAAAAAAAGCAAACAACAAAACTATCTGGTGTTCAACGAAAATACGTTCCCATAATATTGTTTGTAATAATTTTTTTCAAATCACAGTTGTTGCTTCATTCGCTACTTTATTTCATAATAAAAACTGTATTATCATTCGCTGATATTGAGCTATTTCTCAAGAAATAATTTAAAGAAAAGATTCTGATCGTTGAGCTAAACACACGCAATTCCCCATTTCAAAGTTGCCACCTCGACAACACGACCCGTACTCTGGCGCGGGCGCGGGCGGCTCGTTCCCGACGTGTCAATTATGCCCATTTAACATTTAAACGTCACGCGTGCCGAGGCCCGAGCCGGCCCGGCCGCGTGCCGATTGTTGCCAAGAAACTCCCGCCGAGCCAACTTCGGGTAAATTATCAAACGCCAACTGTGTTGCGTCTGTGAAGTGACCCCGCGCGTCACGCCGTCTGCGCGGACTGTCATCATTAAACTTGGTAGCCGTGAAAGGTGATACGGTGATAGTTATGGACTTTCCGAAAAAGATTTAGTCTAAAACGTGTTTAGAAGGGAAGCGCGAGCTCGGGAAAAATTTTAAGCCGTCAGTCCGGGACGTTGGCCAGGCCAGCACTGGGGGCTTGAAAGCCAAACGCCTGTTTAATGAAATAAGAAGATCATGGGAGGGAATAGCTCGGAAAAGGGATAAATAAAACTTGACCCAACAATGACGAAACAATAAGTTTTTCGTTTATAAATCTATAAATGAAACAGCCGAGAGGATTAGATGGCGGAACATATAGTCAAAATCTATACAAGTTTGTGCACTTAGTTTTTTAAACTTTTTTAAACTTTGTTTATAATCTATACGTCTATCTCTTATGGTCATTACATAAGTTTTAGAATGTAATAAATCAAATCACACACCCACCTCAAGTACTTTTCATGTCCCATGAATGCCTCTTCTTCATTTCCTGAAACAAATAGAAGAAAATTAAAACTTAGTATTGCGGTCGAAATAAATTCGTTGTATACATTGTAATGCTAAATCAATGATTATATAAAAGCGGCAATTCGATTATAAAAATTTTAATGATATTTTTTAGTTCTTTATTAGAGTGACTGTGCAATTAGTTAAAAAGAGTTAAAAATAAGCGGACGACGCGGATCAAAACTGAACATCGTAGAAATTATGTTGAGCAGTAATCTTGAAGTAGGTTCTAAAATAAGACAACTCGTTGTCAATTAATTTTAAATTTTATTTTGTATTAGTTATATGATAAGAATTAAGTGGTAAGAGCTTCTAATAAAGACTAAATAAAATTCTGATTTTCCGTTATCTTTTTCTGCAGACTCGTCTCTTAGCAATATTGTATCGAGATAAATCCTTTAGTATTAATGCAAAACAAACTCGGGAAACTCATTTTCGCTGTCGAATAAAAATTTATGGGCGTAATTTGTCAATACAGACAAACGAACAAATGAACGGCCGAAATTAAGAAAATCAAATAATCTTCGCAAATAAGACGAGCCGGCAACGACATTGCATCTTTAAGTATTACAGTCGAACGCCGGAGAAATCCCGGTACATTTGTCGGTGGTGATAAATTTCGCAAGTCGAGCAAACTGGGGTGGAAGCTTGTACGACAGGCGCAGCGCACGGGGCGGCCGCCGCCCAACACCTGCAGCGCCGGCGCCCGCCGGCGGGATGTTTTATTTATGATGCCGTCTCGCCCCGGGCGGGCGGATGTTTCTAAATAATTATAATATTCAGTTTGCTATGGTAACGCTACCATAACACAAACAAAGCGAAGCTTGAACCGGACGCAACAATACATGTTAGTGATTCATAAATTTCATTTTTATTCAATAGCACGTTCATGTACATGCGGTCAACTTTACGAACGAAATGAAGTCTATTCGAACTGTATCGGTGTTGATTTAAGAACGGCCACTCCTGTGAAGTGCAAACTTCCTTAGCGTCGTCATTTGAAACTCGAAGATACAAAAAACAACACTAAAAAAGACAAATATATGTAGAGTTTAGTTTGCAATAGAATGTGATAGGATGTGAGATGCGATAGAATGTCAGAGAAAGATATCAGTATTATTTATGATAAATGAACCCTATAATTATCTCACTCCATATACTGTATTCATTTTATTCTCTCTCTCTCTCTCTCTGTCTCTCTATATACATATATATACAACGCGCATTTATTTTAATTGTTTTTCGGCACAAGAAACCTAATTTAAGTTGATTGATAATAATCAATTTGTGATTTCTTTAATTCGATTAACGTATCGATTATTATTTAATACTATGTGTGGGTACTACAGCAGATATTTTAACTTTAGAGCGGGTAACACTAAATGGGGTTGTAGTTGTTGACGCCGGTGGTTGTTGACGTCACTTGTGTTATGGCCGCCGGCCGAGTCGAGTATACGTGTGCGAGCTCCGTTGTTAGTTAAATCCTTTTTCTGTACAGCAAGCGTGCAATGTTTTGATTATTTCTTTTATGAATGAACAAAAGGTCACTCCTTTTGTTGATATTTTTTCGTAACTGCTACCACGAGTATATCTAAAATGGACAATTCATGTGATAATATGGCGGAATAACCTCTGGAAACGTTATTTCAATTTATTGGCGATCTAACAGACACACATGCAAACGCGCGCGCACACACACACACACACACACACACACGCGCACGCACGCGCACGCAAACACGCAGGTACGCACACACACAAACACACACATATACATATATGGCCAAGATTATTTGGCCGAGATATAAGTATTAAATATGCCAAATAATTGGCCAAATAATCTAACAGACAGACGTATGGGAAATGCATGGAAACGATTAGAGTCTAAAAGAGGTTATGAAAAGTAAGGAAGTGAGTATAACCTTTAAAAAAAGGAAACTGCTTGATACTTGGAAAGGAGTATGATGGGAAAAATTAGACCACTTAGAAGATGGGCTGATAAATTAAATAGTATAGCAGGTGGAAGTTGGACAACAATAGCAAAAGAAGGACGAAAATGGGAAAAGCTGAGGAGGCCTTTGCCTATAAAAAGCGTACAGACCGGGTTGTCGAAGGTCAATAATTAGTAAACTCTCCAATAATATTATAAATTAATTAAATATCGTTAACTATTTTCGACTGTCTGAATGAAGGCTATTATTATTATTATTATATTTAATAATAAAACTACTCATTATTAAGATATGAGACGATTCATATTCCTAATAGGAATTTAGTAGCGTGTTTGCAATCAAGACAACTGAGAAAACAATTTTAATTAAAATATTAAATTGAGGATTAATTTAATATTTTAATGAAATAACGTTTTAAAGTACGTAATGCCTAACACTGTTAAAAAAAATCATCTAATTTTTATTATATGTCAAGTAGTAAACGATAATTTTCTATTTAGTCTGGAACTTTATCATACATTTTTAGTGAAAACGTTACAAAAGTCAGTTTTCAGAAATGTTTCGTTAAACAGAATAACTGAATTTCAAAAATTTCCCTGCTGTATTTTCCACGCCCAAATAACGAGCGCGCAGCTGCGGTCTGGCAGCGTGCAAAATGAAACACACGGCATGGGAATGTGTTGCCACATTGTATGGAAGGTTGCGCGTCCGTCGCATCAGATTTATGACTCCTAGACGAAATATCTAAGATATTCCAGGTTTTAGTAGGAGAAGAGTCATTCGTGCCATAAGATATTTCCGATGTTACTAAGTATGGTTCTACGAAAGTACTGTTTGTCTTACAACCGATTTTTTTTTTTCTTTTCTATACTCTGAATAAAAAAGATAAAGGATATGGAGCACGAAAATAGATCCGACACATCGGCGTGTAAAAAGAGAGCACACAATCTTGTGCATTTGCACAGAGTTCTAAATGTGACTGTACAGGGCTGGTGGATTTAAAAATAATCCGTAAAGACGTTAGAATCTCGCTACGAAAAATTGAATTGAGCTTAATATCTTTTCTTTGATCTTTTCGATGTGTCGTATCGAGTGATAAATGCAGTCTTAATATGGACAAATTCGACCGATATTTCTCATTGACTGACTGACAATAAGGTTGTGAACACAGAAATCAAAATTGCGAACTATGCTCATATATAAACCAATACTATAGCAGAATAACCCTGCTGCTAAATTAATAATAGAATAAGAACACCGTGTTTTATTGCAAAATTGTGAGTGTAGTTGTTTTCGTTATTTGTGAATTGGTCAGAATATTCTAGAAAATACTAAAAGCGTAATGGTTTAAGTCGAATGAAACATATTTACTACCTTTTTTTTAAGGATGATATATGTTTTCTAAGTTTATAACATTTAAGGAATGTTCTAGACCAGTCGATTACCGATATACATAAGGAAATTCGGGTGTTAAGATTTTAATATTCTCTCGGCGATGTGCGCGTTAACAAACTGACTGTAATCAATAATAAATTTAAAATGTGATCATTGAAAACTGTTCTAATGGTTCCGAAGAATATCTTGCCACAATACCGTTTAATACTTGAATTTGTTTTCGTGTCTTCTTTTTAAGGTTCCGAGCCAAAATGGCCAAAACGGAAGCCTTATATTTTCATCATGTCCGTGTGTTTGCCAGTATGTCACAGGCATTTTACTTAAAAACTACACTATGTGTATTAATGATATTTGGAATATAATTATCTTGTATAAGCTATCTATATTCTAAATAATAATAATATCTTCGGACATATATTACACAGCATAATCTGTGTCCCAAATTAAGCAACGAGTCTCGTACTATGGATACCAGATAGTTGATATAATATATATATACACATACATACATGTAATACATAGGAACACCAGACTCAAGAGAAACATTAATTTTTAGTCAAATAAATAATGTTTGTCTTGAGCGGGAATCGAACCCACCACCCCCACGGCACAGCAAGTAGGGTTACTACCACTGCGCCAATTAGGCAATCAATTGGTTTGTTAATTAAATAATGAAAATAATTATTCTAGGGGCGGAGTGCGCCTCATACATGTAACAGAAGTTGAAATTTTTTTTTTCAGCAAACTTCGATATATGGCACACATTTTGACAGTTCTTATAAAACACTTTAAAGTCTTTAAGATTTTTTTTGATTAAGTAATATTTTCCAAAATGATCGCTCTGAAAATATCAGAAATTGTGTCTCACCCTTTATTTTTTAAACCGTAAGTCCAAAAAATGTGTAAAAAACTTACAAAGGCTTAAATACTTTCAAAAGAAAATTATTATGATTATTGGTGGATACATGGGTTTTAAGTTATTGCCGAAAAAACTGCACTTTTCAACAAAAGGACATAAGTGCCACTAAGATACGTTATTTTGTTGGTGTACTTTAGTTTATACTAGTTTAAGAGTAATAGTCGACAAACCTTCTTCTTTCTCTAGTTACAGACGACCAATGCTTATGGCAAGTAAGCTCTCCATTTCGTTGTCCTGGATATTTGGCATAAATTTTATAATTAATATTAGAATTTAATAAAGTAATAAAGATTAAAAACGATAATAATTATTTATAGTCTATTTTGAATTTTAAGACTTGAATATTTTATTGAGTACTTGATACACTGAATTGCATACAATCAAGGGCCAAATGGAGATCGAGAATGGAAGAGCGTATAAAATAAAACACTGAATGATTTACTTTGTTTTTGAACTATTTTTCTGTTGTATCATACTTTGTACATAGGAATAATATTGAATACCGGCAGGTAGATTTATACACTTAGCGATATTTTGGACACGAGAGGTTTAGTGAATCCTAGGCTTTTGAATTGAAGTTTCTCTTGACTGGTTTCCAGACGACTAAACTGTAAATTTATGGATGTACTTAAAAGTTAGACACACACAAGGATAACTGAATTTAGTGAACCGGATAAGACAACTTTAGTATGAAAGTTTGATTTTACACACATAAGCACGAGATACACTACTCGCTATTCGTCCAGTATGCGGAAGGTATTATAGCAGCACGATCGTACCATGTCCTCTCTGATAACAACCACCAGACTGAATCGATAAACGTGTGAATTGGATTAAAATTGAAAAATTAACGTGTTGATTTTAGCCATAGTAGAGAGTTACGGTGTCACCAGCACGCACACATAAGGAACGTTAAATTTTAGTAAGAAACGATCCCGAATGTTCAGAGCAACCAGAAGAATTCTCCTTATTTTCCTAGTATACTCCGGTCCATGAGGTTGCTGCAACTCTCCGTGTCTTGTACTTGCCGTCAGGCGAACTAATCGCAACCAACTGTGCATAATGTTGTGTGTTGATGTAAGAGACTGAAGTATCGTATTTGCTAATTTTATGCACTTAGCTTTAGGTGGTGATTCAAGTCAAAATTCTATGAAATCTCGCACTAGCGATTTTCATTATCCATTATGAGGGTCGGCGAGAGTTTAAAAATTTGTAAGATCACATTTATCAAATTAGAAAAATACATCCGTATAAAAGACTGTTTATTTTTGAATTGGAAATGATACGTTCAAAAGTTTTAGGTCATAATCATTAAATTATTATTTAGGCATTAACCTGATCCCTCAGAGCCGATCCTCACCGGCAAACTATGCGATAGCCTACGGCGTTTGAATTGACGATGGTATGGCGAAGGTTCAGAAGTCTATTCTGCAATCGGGTTAGCGCGAGCGGGCAACTCGTGCGCCGCTATATGTAATGTATTGTCGTAGTAACAATAAATATTACTGCGCTTTTGTAGTAAAATAAACTTTGTTACAACATTCGTGGCAAAATGCAATTCCATACTCTCAACCTGCAGTACCATCTCCCCAATGAAGGTTCGTTGCACGATTTGTATAATTTTGTTGGATTGCAAAAAAAAACCAAACCACTTATGAATTCTTCAAAATTATTAAATATGAGTACGTTTTTCAGTTTTTCGTAACAAGAAGTATATCAAAGTGACTGTCATAACGATTGTAAGGTACAGCCGTATTTAAGAAATTGGTTAAAGGAAATCGTAACTTTGTCACTTAATTGTTTTATGTCTTATATTGTAGCAATATATTTAAAATATTTGCAAAGGATGCCTTTCAAATTAGTCGCCTAAGGCGCCCAGTTCGCTTCGGCTGGCGCTTTGCTTAGCAACCAAAGTTGCCGAGACTTCATTAAGTGCATGATCGTTAGGGGAGTCTCACTGACGAAACTCAACGATCATTGCGGCAGTACTTTACTTTCTATCGGCTTCGCATCTCTAGTAAAGTTTTAATGATCCAAGGATTATTTCAGGTGCAATATAAGCCAAATTTCCCCCGATATGATTCCGAACTTCTCTCTGGAATACAGGCTTACGGATCGCGTGTTCACAAAACAATTTTCCATGGGAAGCTGCCGATAGGGTTGCCACATTGGTGAAACTTTAATGTATATATAGCGACTTGAGTTAGGCAAAAAGTCAGATAATATTGGCAAATATTATTTTCTTTTTAACGTTTCACTTTAAATTCGAAAACGTGAAATGTTTATAAGATGTGTCTGTGTGTCACAGCTTTTTGTTCAGAGATCGTATGTGGCAAAAATTAGAAACAGTAATAAACTGTAAACCAAGCTCACTATTGAAATTAATATCTATAATTACGAGTTATTGTCAATAAAGTTATTGAATAACATGTGTATTTAATTAATGGTGGAATGAGTAGCAAATAAAAAACGAAAGACTGTTTTTCAAAAACTTTAAAAAATCTTTGTCTTCCTATTTAGATTAAAAAAATCCGCCCAAGTACGAGTCGGATTCGCACACGGCGGGTTCTGTACTACCGTACAATAACAAACTGTTCATGTTTTTTTTTAATTAGTATAATAAAATAAAAAAAATAAAATAGAACACATTTTTTGTAATGGGACATCCTTTAATTTTTAACTTTATTTTATTTTTATCATTTGTTGTTATAGAGACCATGGTTAATACGTACTTTATGCAAATTTCAAGTATCGACCTATTACCATTCAATATTTCTAGCAAAAAAACCTAGAAAACTATACGTTTTTTGTATGGGTACTCTCTTTAACTTTTAATTTTATTTTATTTTTATAATTTATTGTTATAGCCGTCATAACAATACTTACTCTTTTAAGTCTCTACCTATTATGGTTCAAAAAGTACAGCCGTGTAACAGACGGACGGACAGTGGAGGCTTAGTAATAAGATCCTTAGGGTACGGAGCCCTAAAAATAAGTGACTGCAATATTTTTGTAAATATGCATTTATTAGATAAAATATAATATATGTGGCATATTGAAGGATATTTATCTATTATATATATTATTTTAATACTATTTATGGTTCCTAAAAAAAAAAAAACTCTATAAGGGTAAATCGATCGACACTACTAATGCTTACAAGGACCACTATTTCACTTGGAATATAACAATTGAAGAAGTCGTTTGTCCGTGTAAAGTCTGGGAAATCAACAAGTTTTCCATTAATAAAAAATAAAGTAGAACCCTGTACTCTTTTTAATTTTATAACGTTAGATGTACAGTTAGAAACGGTCAGCTTTAAGAATTCCTAGTACATACTTTTTACATATATATTCAGTTGCTCTGTTTTTTATATAATGGCCAAACAGGGGGAAAAATATACTACTCCACTTATGTTCCAAACATTTGAAATAGTCGGTAATTATAAATATCTTAACATACTTGACATAAAAATTAGTTAAGCTAAGCATTAAAATTAGTGGTTTCTGAGAAAAATATGTAAATGTACTTATGTATGTATAAGGTGTTATTTACCCCGCTGCCAAGGTATAACCAAGGTTACAGGTATAACCTCGCACAATCTGTCCAAGAACATAGTATTAATTTTCTTATCTATCACAGCGACTTATCTTGCTGTCAACTCCATCACGTTCTTGATCATTCCAGTACCACATTAGATTTTGACCCCAGTCCCATTCCCGATTTCGGTCCAGTCACGATTCCAATTTAGACAAAAGCGGGGGAAATGATATACGTACATGTATGAGAGGTGCTGATAGTTATGGATTAAATGTTCTTTTATATGAGAAATTCGAAAAAAAATATTAAAAAAAATCGGTTGTAAAATTAAGAAGCCACCTATTGGGTTCAACTATAGATAAGAATATTTAAGTGATCGCATATAGAATAAAATTTCAACTGTTAAGCCGTCTAGAAGAAGAATTACGAAAGCACACCCCTCGTATTTTATATATAAAGATCATTTTTTAATCGTCTTTGACTCCGTAAATACTATATTTTATCATGTCGAATTGCATCTTTTCTAATATTATTGCAAGGCACTTTTTGTGAACTTTCCTCGTACTTGTTAGGTTCATTATTATCATAATAAGAACTCCTTAACATTGCGATTGCCATCCGTCCTCCATTATATATATCGATACGTTATTAAAAACACATAGCATCGATCTACTTTGTTTTGAACTTATCCTCTTAGATCATACCTACTATTTTTTTTAATTCATAAAAGGTCTGTCACAGGCGTTCAAGCGTACCTGTTTGAACTTCGTACCAGAACTTTAAATGCATTGTTATAATATATTTTTCGCTTTTCTCTTGTATGTAACTAACATACGAAGTGACTCAAGAAACCGGTAAACATTTAAGTAAGCAAGAAGGTTCTAGATACATCAATATCGTAACTAATATCAAAGTTCAAAAGTACCGATTCTAACTCCGAGCAAATTGGCCTATGAGATTTTAACTCAAGTCACATCTAAACTCTCGCCCCTCTCCTGGGACAGCACATTAACCATCCATAACAGTCGTTGCCTCCAATACGATTGTTGGCAACCCTCAAACTTCACTGGGATAGCGTGGAGGTCTTGCATAAAGTACGGGTCCTTTAATCTCAAATAAATAAAAAGGTTGTGGGACGGTAACGCTCGAGTGGGGTGATTAAAAAAAAAAAACTGATGCAAAATTAGACGCACATTGATTAAATTTATATTTTTCTCGTATTTCAGATGGAGCTTTTTCGCTACAAGAGCTTATTGCATACTATCAGAGAGTTTTCGATGTTTCAGCGTAACATTTCCCGACAAGTGGCAGCCCTAGCGACGGTCGCTGGCCGTAATGGCCGGCCAATCTTCGTGGCTTGCCCTTTGCATCACGCTATAGCGTGACCGGCCGCCGCACGTGCATAAATACAAGTATCAACCGGCCCTAGATACGCACGCACTGTAATTTAAAGGTTTCCGAATGCTCGATTTTCTTTTTCCCTTCGAATCTAAGTGTTTCGAGAAAGCTTTGTTATGGTCCGGATAACCGAGAGCTTTTAAGGTTCTCTGGTCACGACGATAGAAAACCCGGTCTATGCGCACTAGGTTGCATCAAGTTTTGTACGTATTTTTGCAATTTGGTATACAAATCGAATGAGTAAATTTGAAAAATTAAAACATATTATTTATCGTACATAATTAATCGAAGCTTTCAACTATTGCTCATATAGACCACACGTCATAAAAGCTGTATAACTGAAAAGTCAGACGAGATAATTTTGGAATTATTTATTAGATATTTTAAAAGTTCCCACCTATTAGACTTTTAAACTTTTTACAACATAAAATTTCATCACTTGATTATCGTGAAATTTATTATTGTCGTTTATACATTGTCTACCAGTTTTCATCATCACAACTCTGATTTTATATCACTCTATCTCAGACAGTCGAAAAAAAAGTATGCTATACAAATCACAGCACATTCAACGTAACCTTTTTTATCTTTATATCGAAAGAAGAAACATACATTTTTACTTAGCAAATATAGGAAATAAAACGATTATAGGCAAGGGGACAAACGAACCTGATGTTCTAGTGTGGTGGACAAATATAAACATTCTGAGAATTTTAGAGCAACACACCTCAAAAAAGAATACATGTGACTACATTGCACAAAGGGTTATTTAAGGATCTTAGTTGCATAAGGTAGCGCTCTAGTATAGAATAATACAATGTAAGGGTCGAGGGTTACATTCCTTCGGACATAGAAGTCCTACAAGTGGCCGCTCTAGTGCCCATCGGCGATCAGCGGCCGCCGGCTAAAGCAAGAAAACTGAGTATTTCAAAATTAAGAAACCAAGACTGGACAGTTTTTTTCTTGTATTTATTTTTGTCTCTAAATAAACACAGATTCACTCGGTGTACATGAAAATAGATAAGTGAGATAATTTGTGAAATTTTGGATTTTTGCATACGGAATATATTGTTCTATATCAAAATGTAGTTTTCTTAATTTCTTAAAGCTGTCTACGCACCCCCGCGCCGATGCGGCCGGCTCGGTGCTAATGGCTTTTCAACGGCGCCCCAAAATAGATCCGAAGTTTCGGGCGCTTCCAGGGCGGCTTTATTATAATTATTCGAGTTCTTATTTCGTACAACTTTATATTCTTTTATAAGCGGAGGGTTGATCACGGCGCGGTCCGCGCCGATAGCGCAAGTGGCCGCTCCGAGCGCCGGGCGAAAACTTCCCCGTTTTTGTATAAAGGGAATTAATTAAACATTTATTGCGGTCGTTTGCGCTGCGCTTTCGATAGAAGCGAAGTTTCGTGAAGACTGTCACCTGATATTTTGTTTGTTGCGATATTACTTCCAAAGTTATAAAATATACAGGTTTTGCAAAGTTTTGCAAAATTTACACGCTTTTGCGTTTTAGCAAGTCTTTATTGAGCATCCGGTGTCATTTGCGAAACTTTGGAAAGTCAGCTTAATAGATAATAATAATAATGGTTGTTGAATTTCCAAATTTCTAGTTGAAAATATCTACTTTTTATAAATAATTTGCTGGCAATATTTCTATTTTTTTATATTCATTTATTTCTTTCAATCTAAATAAAAATATGGGCAAGCGTTACTGTGATTCGAATTGCGTATCAAAATTATATATTTTTTTTAATATATAAAAAAAGATACAATAACTCGTACGTAAGACACGCTTTCATTTTTAATATTATCTAAATGAATTATATTTTTTAGCATTTTTTTAATAAATAATGCTCTTTGACTTTTAATATCATAAGCTATATATCAAAGTTTTCATTCAATACGCGCCTACGTTTCGACCGATCTCACCGTTCTAAGCATCGGTCGTATAATGTATTTTTTTTGTGATCTGTGCGTTTAATATTAATTTTAAATAATAGAACCTCCGTGCAAAGTGTATAGAAAAAGTGTACATCTGAAATTAACATTCGATTTGTTTTGTGCCGGAGGCGACAATGCCGCAGGGTGCAGGTCGACATTTGCCCACAGATTTCACTACATAAGAACTGTTAAATTATTCCAAGTATTTTTCGCAATTTTACATTTCATGGGATATTACTGTGAGGCTTTTCTTCCGGTCTTCACACGAGCTCGGGGGCCCTTGAGCTTAAATGTATGGAAAAACGGTGATATCTATCAGAAACTATAAATATATTTTATAAAAATCATTAGTTAATGAATATTGCCCTAAATCTATTTACGTTCTGATATTTTCTTGTTGTGAACGACACTTCGGTATTTTGTCCCCCGTCCTAGCGCTGGTCTTCAGTTGTATTTTAAAATTTCAAAGTTTCTTCTGCGGTGTCTTTCGGCGTCGACGATCTCATTACAATATTGTTGAAATTTTAAGACGCTTTGTAACTGTGGAGGAAAGGCGTCATTACATTATACATTTGATCTGAAATTATTTGAAATTGGTCTCCTTTTAGATTTTTCTTAACTATGGGTTTTCTTTCGACTCTGATCCCGCTTGACAAATAACTTTTACTCAGTACTTTGTATTTATTGTAGTAATAGTGTATTAACTAAGACAACCAACAGTGTTACGTTTTGTGTTGATACAATTTATTTTTGTACATAGGCAGGTAAGTGCCGATTTTTTTTAATATTTAAAATGTTTCTTCAATAGCAGGGCCGCATTTTCAGTAAAAATGTGATTAGCTCTGGTGCCATGTGCGCCAGGTATTAGTGATTAATTAAAGTGTCTAAAGGTGCGCGTGAACGAGGGCTATATAACGGGGAAAAATGAGAAAAGTTAATAGTTTTACGACAATAATTTTAAAGAATTGTTAAGAATGGGTGTTTCAAGGGGGCTTCTAAAGGGCACATTTAAACCTTTTAAATATATTTTTTTAATTTATAGTTTTTGTATTGATTTTAATTACTATATTGAGTATTTTTTTTCATTTTTTTAAATAATGAAAAGTTTTCGATTTAAGAATTATTTTCAATTTCACAACTTACGGCATGAAACAAAGTCACCATTTTTTTTTTAAATTAGGAGACGTCTAAAAGCGTTGTTCTGATATGTCTGTTCAACTATCTGCAAACAATGAGTCACTAAGACTTCTATTCGTCAAATATTTCAAGTATTTCTATTACCTACACAAACTTCACGCTCCATTCATATTTTTTAAGGATCCCACACCTCGTACACCCTCTTGAAGACGAAGCCATGTTGAGGCAGTAATTTGATTAACGCGCCACGAGCAATGCACGGGCGAGTGTGACAAGCATAAAGTGATGTTGATGAGGGATTGCTTAAGTTTCGCCGGAGTCGCTTTGTAGTCCGCGCGTCGACCGGCACTCGTTGCGAAGGAAACGTAACTTCTGACGTGTATATCGCACGACTAGTGGACGCATCCGGTTTTGTGCAACGTGTCCGGGAAGTTTAGTTCCGAGTTTTGAAATGAACTACAAGAAAAAAAAACATGGTATTAAAAAACCGTCTGAGTAAAAATGGACCGAAAACATGGAAAAAATATGCTATAAAAAATCTTCTAGTCAATAATATAAATATTTGTGGTCGGAGGCATCATATTTACTCGCTGCGACTCCTGCTACATAGATTATGTGTCCGGCTGCAAATACTTATTATATATGACTAGACGGTTTTTTATACCATGTATGTTTCTTCTTTCTTTTCCGTTGAATTTCATGCAATAGGGTTTTTTAATCTAGTAATTATTTGTTTTTTATTTTTTACTTTTTAGCTTTGTTTTAACAGTATTCTAGGATTGCTTTCTCATCATTAGCCATGCAACTACGTGTCGTGATTTAATAATCGTAATAAATTTCTTTTATTGATATATTGTTATCAATTTATATTTACCTTTTCTTATTATTTATTTATTCTTAATTATGTTATTTTACTCTTATTTTACTGAGTGACGTTTTGGATAACGATCGTTAAAATTACCTTTGATAGCAATGAAATTCAAGGGTTGTCATTCGATTTAAAAAAATACATTGAATTGTACTATAATAATTATTTTTAAAATAATTAAAACCTTATCATACGCTTATATAACAACTCTATCACAGCTTTACTATAAGTTCTGAAAACTTAAGCGACAATGTTGGTTAACCAAATTTTAATCGTTATAGATATTAAATGATCGTTTAAATAAAAAAAAAAAATTAATGAAACGTAAGCATGATTTTCAAAAACCTATTCACAGTTACCCCACTTGACATAGTTTGTCGATTTTCATTTATCATTATAATAAAACGAAAATTGCCATATTGAATTTTGATTACTGCATTTCGTATCTTTAGTGACACTTATAAGATTAAAGCAAATGTATTTACTCAAAAAAGCATCAAAATCGGCCCACGCGTTTGCTCTCTAGAACGTTTTAAGGGAACAAATATACACACCTAACTACACACATACGTACATAGTGTCATGAATACATTACCCTTCTTTGCGTTGGGCGGTCGAATAATAAGCATTACATTCTAAAATTCATCCGAACGTTTAAGAACACTGATACACTTTTTGTATGAGGATATTCTAGTGGGATGAAGTTTCAATGCATACAAGTAACAGAAATCCTCAATGAACACCATATTAAACGTCAGAGTGTCGTTACAAATTACAGGCGTACAAGCACCTCTCACGTCAAGTTCTGATAATAGCCGTTATTAAAATTACTTAAGATATCAAATAATTAACGAAGGTTAGTAAGCGTAGTTCGCAAAGTAATACAATTTGGCTTCAGCTTTCCGATTTCTCTGTCTATATTAATGTGAAGGGCGCGCAAAGTGAAAAAAAAAGCTTGAACTCCACTAGGCTGCCTAGTCGTAAAAACGAAGTAAGCCCAGATCGTTGCCACTCCTCAAGTTGCTAAGTGTAGGATAAGCGAGAATTATCTTATAAAATTACGATGCGCTAGTAAAGCTGAAATGAGTTCATGCATACATTCGGAGCGGGTATTGAACGTTATTCGCAAAAAACTTTGAATCGCCTTTAGCCCAAAGCCCCACTGAAATATTCAGCGGGCGATTTCAGCCGACATCTGCTAGATTAAAAAGATTATGTACATCGGAAAGTGTCTGAAAATGTATATAGCAGATTATAAAGTGATCGTAGCTAATAAAGAACGATTTAGTACTTTTCCCGTGATAGTGATTGAGATAGTAACTCACCAATTTTTGTAACATTATTGATCGAATTCAACATTTATATGTTTAAATGATTTTTATACTTATTTTATGCTTATATTCAAATACTTGAATAAGTGCAGTCGTTGAGAGCCTTTGATTTTAATGTCTTCAGCTTTTAACATGAACGGATGTTACTTTTTTTATTTCTGTTATATTTTAAATACAATTTTCCTTTATTTCCCTTTCGCGCTAGCTCGTGTACTTATGACAGAAAAATATCTTTTATTAATTAAAATGCAAGATACAGACAGTGTATGCGTATTTATTTTATTTTTAAGAATGGAAATAACCACTCAGAAAATAAGTAATAAATTTAAAGGGGTACGATTGAAAAATATTTTAATCTAGCTTGATACGCATAAAATAAATTTTTAAAAATCAGTTAATTTTCCGTAAGTCCATTCTGGTTAAATATATAATGAAGGTTACATGTTGCCTAACCTAGATTTCTAGATTTAAGTTGACTGTGAATACCCTATGAAAATTCGTCTAGAATTTTGGGGATTATAATGTGTATAGTATGAATTCAATCATGCATTTTTTCGCAAATATTCATAATCTTTTTCTTTTTTTAGAAGAAAATAACTATAACAAAAATATGTAATTAAAAATATACCAACTTATAAATAATAAATAATACGATACAACCCTAATGCAAGCTCAGCCAGCCACAAACGCGTAGCCCCCCCCCCCCTCGCGGCTGCGGCGCGGTACATAGATATTTTACAATTTCTTTAACAAATTATGAATATTTGCGAAAACGTGCTTGACAAAATCCATTCTAAATATTCAAGCAGACACAAAATTTTTAAAAACTCTTACTGTCGTTTGTTACACTACTTTCATCACCAACAATGTGTTGTGACAAATGTTTACAATATACAGGCGGAACGGTATTACGGTATATGTATAAATTCTTATCATAGTAAAAATGCATATAGAAAATAACGGTTCGTAAAATGCCACTCATATAACAATATACTTTTATGACAATGTGTTTCAAAAAAAATTAAAACATAAATAAGAAGAATGATTTTGATTAATTTTCCACACATTTTTTTCGTTTATTGACGAAATATTTAGCTTATACGTAACCCGACGCTAAGTTTTACTTGAAACTAAACTTCATCAAAACCTTTGACTTGTAAGTAGACAGAAATAAAAAGACAAGCCAAGAAACTAATATATATTACACGTGACGGTGTGTTTTATTTACATATCAAACTTTATTAATTCAGTAAATTAACTATTTCGGTATAAAAAATATACAGACATAAATACCAACCAATATTTTACATTCTATATGCTAAGAGTTCTATCAGTATATTTCACAGCTAAACACGTACTATTAGATCATGCTTCTAGTTATAAATAACTCAAGTTAACAAGAAGTACCATCAAGACTTTGACAATAAATCAGCTATCATGAGTCCAGCTCTCAACCTGCACTATTCCAGCGAGGAGGGCTTAAGGCCTAAGACCCTCGACATGAAATAAAAAGATTGTGGAAGGTTTCCTCAGCAGTAGGGAAATTAAAATCTGATACAACAGTTAATATGAAAATAGGTGTCCTCCAACCATAACACCGTACAACGTCGAATAAGAAACTTGATTTTTTTTTAATTGAAGAAGTTGAATATTACAATAACATAATAGTGTTTATATAATAATTTTCAAATTGTACCTCTCAGATGTTGCTTAGAAAATGATTTTTCACAAACAAAGAAACAGACAGATGAATAATTTCATAATTTTGTGGAACAGAATGAAGTATAGAGCAACAGACGGGGGTATGGGGAAAGCTAAAGCAAGAACGAGAAAGGTAGAAATTAAAATCTATAACAAGATTAAGGTTGGTATTGGTAATGGGATCAGCAGTAGAGCAAAGGTTGCGATTATGATGAACATCAAAACCTCGACACAAATCCACGGGCAAAGTTACGAGAAAAAGCTAGTAACAAAAATAAGACTGTCTATTGTACTTATCTCCTAAATTACGGCGTCCTTCGAAAGTTTTGAAAGGCGCTCTCATTTGCAAGGGAGAATAGACAGAGACATATTTTTGGTATTTATTTGACGCCTACCTAAAGGTCATGGTATTATTACTCGTATTGTAATTGTAGATGTTGAAGTAAATGAATATTATTATAGATTCTTATTGAACTTTTATTCGTTTTAAACAAAATCAAATAGGGCACATTGTACATTTGAACATTAAATATTATAGTTAATATGGGCATTTACCAGATAATGAAAAAAATAAGTGCGTATCAGGTCCAATGAGACACTGGAGTCTACTCGTTAAGTCTTTATAACATATATTCCAAATATTCTTAAGGAATAGAATATGTCAAATACTTATATACTTATATGCGAAATATTCTGGAATATGTACAATAGCCGAAGAGGGTAATCATTTAATACTGGATTCATGTATCTACTTTTATTAAAATTTGTTTACATTAAGTTGATAAAATACCTTCCATAAATCTGTTACATGGTAAAAATGGCAATAATTTTGAACACAGTATACATGTATAACTTATCTTTTTTTATTAAAAATGAAATATCTATAAATCGGCATTGGATGAAAAATACCTTCAGTCTAAGATGTGCGAATATATTGCACGGAAACGTAACATAACGGAACAACTTCATTTTTTGTTACCACTCGATTTCGCACCACATCTATTTTTGTACCGATAGCTATATATGACAATCAATTTTTAAGGAGTAAACTTCAACAAAAGGCAAATATTTTCATCATACTCGACTTGATTCTCTTCATAGGAGAGCGAGTAAGAGGGAGTCTCCCGCTTGTCGCGGCGTCGCCCGCGCGAGGCGGCGGACTCTGAGCGGACCCGCCGTAAATATTTCAGAATAATTACCGTCTCCGCCGCTTGTGAGTCCCGAAGGGAATAATAAATCAAGGCCCGATTCTTGTTAAATTCGACCGAAATTAATTATCTATCTACGGCGCGGCGAAAGCCCGCGAACTCTACTTATTTTAATATACTGCTGACGTTATATGTTATATGTGTAATGAGTGGGTTCATTACCACATGATGTGGCAAGGAGCGACGTGTCTGTACGTGTGTTGTACATATGTGTAAAACAAAACATTGACCAACTAAATACTACTGACATACAAGAAGGATTTGGGCAATTCGTCCCCTAAGAGGGATAAATCCGTTTAGACTTCTGGGACGTATTTCAGCTTTTCTGAAACACAACCACAAAACAATAAAATCAGAAGTAAAATTTTGAAAATTACTCATGCTTTAACAATTTATAATTTATGTACAAATTGTTATACTCATTTCCATTTTAATATGAATAAATAGTTCTAAGTTTACAAAAATAAAATTTGATATTAAGATTTTTCTTAAATTTTTGCACAAATTCCTTATCAACCAAAAGTATAGGTTTGTAACAAATTACTTCCAAAGTAATTTTATTCCTTATAAAACTGCGCTATTTCAGTCATTTTCTATCGAGATTCTTAATAATTATCATGAATTGACTCCACAGCTAAAATTGAAGTCCAATACAGGAACAGATCTAGAGTTCAAGTCTGGAGGAGGTTATGAATACATTGAAGTTTCTTGAAGATTCAAGATTTTATGCGACGTGTTTGTAACGTTCTTTAGGGATCCATTAGTGTGTCTATATTTAAAAGACATAAAATAGATTACTAAGGTTTTAACTATTTTTATTGCTAGAAACTGAAAAATAATATAATAAATATACAACATGCGTCAGTTGTATCACTACAGAGATGCCGACTGATCTGCCTGCTGTCGCGGCGTCGCTGGCACATTAAAGTATTTAACGTGTCGTTGGCGCGCGCGCATTCCCTAGATCCAGCGCCGCTGCCCATCGATTTTCTTTCAGCAAACATCGCCCACGCCGCTTTGCGGTTTTAAAACTGGAAGCTTTTATTGATTTTATTTACAGCAACAGAAACGTTAAATATTTTCTTAAGGTAATTTAATAAGAAAATGAGAAACCCATTCCAGTATTTAGCGTTCAAAAAGGCACAGTTTTTTTTATTATTGAGTTTACATTATTATAAATTACAATATTAAAGAAATTGATAACCCTTATGACCCTCTTTGGATACACAGCAGATACAAGAATACGAACCATATATCCTCTAAGCTTGATTGTGTAGCCTCTAAGCTGTGATATAATTCATCCATTTCAAATCTGTTTACGAGTTCCGACAGATCAACAACAAATCAAAATTTCTCATAGAATTTGTATTTGGACCCTTATTAATGAAATTAAAATAAAATACACTATTATAAGAAGACTACACAACGAAGATTATGGGCAAAATTATCACTGCATTCCTAAAGTGGTCACTTTTAAAACTTGGGGTCGATTAGTTTAATTTATAACAAATTCAAGTTGCGTACCTTTACATAAATTGTTTAGTGAGTGCGATGTATATAATATTTTAAGAAATTTAGATCCCTAAAAGGGTGCTGATTCTGACAGTATATCTTCAATTTTCTTAACTAGGTATGCTGCGCCTATACCCCGACCGCTTAATATTATTATAAATAGATTTCTTGATGCTGGCATATTTACTGACAACTGGAAGAAATTTATTATCACACCTATTCATAAATCTAAGAAAAAATTAGCTCCCAATTATATACGTATCTCTAATTTGAAATCTTTTGAAAACATTCGTTACAGTTTACAAAAAGTGAGTTTTCCAACAGTTATCTTGGGATAGAAAGAGCAACATAATTCCACAACAATATGGTTTTGAGAAATCTAGAACAATAGCAACTAACTTGTTCCTTATTTATCTTACTTTATAGAACACGTGGACAGACGAATACCTGTACAGAATAGTAGCCTAGCTACCTCACAAATAGGGTCTGAAATACAGTAAAGAATGATCCAAGGCAGTTTGCTATTACCGG